>LYNE01003003.1:15884-26284 GCA_001662545.1 Rosa x damascena
AAAAAAAAAAAAGTAAGGAGCTTTCTAAACAAGACTGGCCACAACCTTACCTGCTCAAGGGTGGTCAATGAAAAAACAAACCTACAAAGAAAGAAAAAGCTCCATGAGAGAAAAGGAAAAAGCTTAGCTAGCTATAAAGCTCTCCCTCCTCAAAAGCCTCTTAAAGCTTAAAGAAAGTTGATTGCAGAAAGCAAGAGCTTTCCCCCCTCCGACCTCTTCTCTCTTTCTTTCTCTCTCCATTATCGCCTCTCCTCCTCCTCTTCTGAATCTCCCTCTCTCTCTCTCTCTCTCTCTCTATCTAAAGCTGAAACCCACCCACTAGCTTATTCCAACTGCTGGCTGTACAAGTGTAGGGATTGATTTGCTTCTCCCTTGGTTAGTTTCATATAGTGGACTTTCACAACAAACTCATTCCACCTATGTTGGCCAACAACAACCACACCAACACTAGTGCCTCCTCTGCTGCTCCTTCTTCTTCCTCTGATCATCATCATGCCTTCACTCCCTTAGAAAATGGAGCAGCAGCAGCAGCAGCCACAAACAAAAGAAAACGCCGACCGGCCGGCACCCCAGGTACGTACCTAATTGATCAATTTGATGAATCAGCTAGACACATGCATCCCTAACTAATCGATTAAATTTCAGATCCGGATGCGGAAGTGGTGTCTCTCTCCCCGAAAACGTTACTGGAGTCAGACCGTTACGTGTGCGAGATCTGTAACCAGGGGTTCCAGAGAGACCAGAATCTGCAGATGCACAGAAGAAGGCACAAGGTGCCGTGGAAGTTGCTGAAGCGGGAAATACAGGATCAGGTGAAGAAGAGGGTGTTTGTGTGCCCGGAGCCGAGCTGCCTCCACCACGACCCTTGCCATGCGCTCGGCGATCTAGTGGGAATCAAGAAGCACTTCCGGCGAAAGCACAGCAACCACAAGCAATGGGTGTGCGACAAGTGCTCCAAAGGTTACGCCGTACAATCCGATTACAAGGCCCATCTCAAAACCTGTGGCACCAGAGGACATTCCTGCGACTGTGGCCGTGTGTTTTCCAGGTTTCAAAATTAATTTCTCATTCATTACAGATTAAATTCTATTAATTTCGTCCCCAAAACGCCAAAATTATATAATTATTATGTAGTTGGTGTTGGTCAGGTTCATTTGTATTTTTCAATTATTTACAAAACGCCATTACTCCATATTGTAGGCTTGAAATGGCTATGTAGTCTCGTCCTTCATTGAAACCCTAAACCCCCCCCCAATAAAAAGCAGGTGTGCGAATAAGAACAAATCTTGAAAACCCCCATAAACTACTGTAGTAGCTTGTTGGTTGGTTTTCCTCGAAAATTGCAGCAGTATGCAGAAGGTGACCTCATCCTCATGGTTTGGCTCTGTATATGATCTGGGCTACCCAATGACTCTGCAGCAGCATTACTGTGCAGTTCCCAAGAACAGTTTCCATAGATTGGCTAAAATTCAAAATTCCTTATCAAAACCTTCATAACAGTATTTAGTATTTTAGTTAAACGCAATTAGTTTATTTTGATTAATATTTTATTTAGGTGAGTAATTAATTAAACCTAGTCATTTATAATCCATACCTGAGAATGTGAAATCCTCTTTCATTTTATATAGATTTGCTTGTTGGTAACCCTGCATGAAGAGCCTATGTTCTTTCTTTGAGATTATGGGCGGAGATCTTGTTGCTCGTAATTAATTAGTATTTAAAAAACACTAAGATATATATGGCTATACATTATACCATGTTTAGTTTTAAGGATGATCTATATAGCCAGTTTTATCATTCTAATTGTTTGTCGTTTGTTTCAACAGAGTGGAGAGTTTCATTGAGCACCAAGATACTTGCAGCGCGCGACATGTTGTCCGGCCAGAATTGCAGGCACTTCAGCCGGCGGCGGCCTGCTCATCACGAACAGCGTCGAGCACCAGCCCCTCCAGCGATGGCCATTTCAGCATTAATAATAACAACAATGCAGCTCCTTCATTGCCCGGATTACCAGTAATGCCAAAGCCAAATGACCAACCTGTTGTGTTTATAAGCTCTCATGAGGGGCATGATGGTAATCCTTCCACTTCTAACCACCAACACCAACAGCCACGAGAACAAGTGCTGGAGCTTAAACTCCTTCCATCGTCGGACACACAAACCTCCCCTCGAAACGAAGACGAAAACTATGCAACGCATTTGAAGCTTTCCATAGGCGGCTCATCACGCGGTGGTGATCAAAAGAATGATTCGCCACGAAGCTCATCAAGAGAAATGAACACAAACATTGGTTTTGGTGGTAGAGCAAGTCGGGAAGTGGCGAGGCTGAAAGACTTTGCCTCCGAGGAGTTGAAGTTGGCCATGGCGGAAAAGGCCTACGCCGAAGACGCCAGAAGAGAAGCCAAGCGGCAAATAGAGATGGCCGAGCTGGAGTTCGCAAACGCAAAGAGGATCAGGCAACAAGCGCAGGCGGAGCTTCAAAAGGCTCAGCTACTAAAAGAGCAATCCACCAAGAAAATCAGCTCCGCCATTATGCAAATCACTTGTCCATCGTGCAAGCAACACTTCCATGCGAGTAATCCTAGTAACGCAGTCGGAGTGGGACCCTCCGTCGACGAGACGACCTCCCTCGGCATGAGTTACATGTCCTCCGCCACAACCGAAGGAGAAGGAGAACAATGAATCAGTGATGATTACCACCACAACATGCACTAGCTGTTAATTGAAGGGCATTCAATTTGTTTGTTTTTTTGTTTTTGTTTTCACATGCAGCAAGGCTTATCTAAGCAGATCTCATTATCTTTTTTCCTCTACTTTTTGTCAGTTAATTATTGTTGCTGTAGCAGAGTAGGGGAAGGGGGTCTTTATTTTCTGACCAAGGTTGGGGACTCCGTTAAAGTGTTTGTAATTGGGTCCTCTTGTATTTAATATTTTTCAAAAATTCAGATAGAAAAAGGGGAGCGGGTGACTTTTACAGGGTTAATTTGCTTCACGTACGTACGTTGAGGAAAACGAAGCATTATATATATGTGTACGTACGTAGACTAAGAATGATCGAAAACAAAGGAAAGTAGCTAGTAAAATGCTCATGGGTCCATCCAAAAATAGAGTGAATCATAGGATTGAGATCATGAAGCTAGCTCAAGAAATTTGAAATGTAGTAGCCATGTGGCTCTCTACTGCTACATGTATATATATACATTCCAAAAATTAACCATACATGCACAACCACCCTAATTATAGCCCTATGACCTAATCTCACTGGTTTTAGACCCTCACTAGTTTTAATCGGTGTTCTGAATCCAGTTCCCGATCATTGCATGGTTAAAATGTCTTGATATTTTCAATCAGTCCAATGTCGTGAATCGCTTCCGCTATCAATACATGTTTAGTTTGTCGTTGACAGAGACTATGCATATATGCATTTCGTAGTTAATTAGCTGGGTAATTACCGGCCCAGCTTAATTACTCGGAGTTGAAAATTAGGAAGACGAGATTATAGAATGACCGTTGGATTAATGGGGAGTTTTTTTCTGCGTTAGTTAACTGATTAAATCGTTTGTTGGGACCATTTTTGCCAAATGATAGGGAAAGCCGGAAAGGAAACAGCTTTCAACGATTGCTGACCTACATACACACACACATGAAACCAAATTGAATTGAATAGAGAGAAAGCAGGGTAGTACTGCAAGTGTGTGAGAGTGAGAAAGATGGAAGGTCGTTTTCTGAGCATTTGTAATCCTTATAAATGCTTATAAAAAGGTAACCATGTTTTTCAGTGCCACTGTTGGACTTGTTCCTCTCAGGCACTCGTCCCTCTCAACCTAATTAAAACAATTCACACTCAAACTCCCTCCTTCACTCACTCCATATCCCTGGACTGGATCATGTCATTCATGTGCATCTGTATTATCATAAACTACGTACGTACAACTTCAATCGAGAGAGAGAGAGAGAGAGAGAGAGTTACTTCTACTTTATCAGATCAATCAGGAGAGGAGGAAGTGAGCAGCTAGCTAGAACAGTACGTTCTAAACAGCTAGCATACAGAGCCAAAGTTGAATGATATACATGGCTAGGTCAATAACAGAGCCATAGACTAGTTGACCCAATTCAATGATATAGAGGAACTGAAAACTGACTGTATGTGGTTAATTACTGGTTTTCCTTACACGATTGAAAGCAAAGCAAAAGCGAAACAAAGACGAAGGTGCAGAAAAAGGGTACTCCTTTCAGCTTATACATATCTTCTTTCTTTGGTTTTCTTCTGCCTTGGCTAGTATAGCTAGCTTTCTGCCAAAAATTTCAACTTTGGGTTGGAGCTTTTGTTCTCTCTGGGATCGCAATGTTAGGACCACGTGCACTCCATCTCAGCTTTGCTAGCTTAGGTTGGTGTTGGTTTCTTTCCCACCTTTTAATGTTGGCTTCCTTTTTTGTCTAGTGGATCAGCACCTACCACAGTTACCGGTACGGTACACATATGGTAACTTGGCACGCAGTTAATTAGGAGGAGGACTAGCTTGGATGGATGGGCTTTGCTTTGCAATTGCCCTGCTTTTGAAATTACCCTCCTGGCTCTTTGCGTGTACCTGCTTCCACTTTGCCTTTTATCTCCTTTCAACAGTAAAGTGAATGCAGCTAGAGACAGGAAAACAAGATATGTGCTTTAACTTGGGTGAATAAAGGTGTCATGCTTACCTCATATATACTACATGCACACCATTTGTGGATTACAAATATAATGAAAGCAATATGTGTGTTGAGATAAAGTCATAAGATGCATGTCAAAGACATACAGTACAAAGAGATTATTCAACGAATTGCTTTAAATAAACGAAAATTTTAACAATTACAGAATTTAAAATAAGTTAAGGAAATTCTCTTTCATTTAACATGTAGGGGAGAAATATCTAAAGAAAAATTCATATCTATGAATTTGACTCTTGTCGGTTTGTATCAAGGACTGAAAAATCGATAATATCCTTGATATTTCCCTTTTTTTAAGGTCTCGATATATCTTTGATTTACCAAGAGAATATCGTGAGAAATTTTTGAAAGTTTGTGATATATATTTCCTAAAATATTCTAAATTTTCACGATATTTCCTGAAATCTTCGAAATTTTCTTGAAGTTCATGATATTCTCCTGAAATTCTAAGAGCTCGTGATATGTGAGTTGGTTAGAAAGTATTTTGACCAAAATTGAAGCTAAATTTTGACGAGGTTGGGGTTTGAACCTGATACCTCGTGAAAATTAACCATTGTCTTTATCCAATCCGATTAAACTGTATAAATTTATAGGGTCTTCTTTGAGTCTTTTCCCTCCATGCTTATAAATCTTTTGATTATCTAATTTGCTAATTAATAAACATTTGGCTCTATTAAAAAAAAAACTTTTATATGTATTTCTATGGACCATTTTCTATTTTTTTTGTTTGTTTGAACTTTGAAGACCAATGTTTATTTTAACATATCTATTTAATTGTAAAATATTATTATAATTAATAATTAACTCTCCTAATCTCCTATTTAAGTCATTTTGAGATTTCTCATGTAGAATTTCATTTCCTTGTCATGTCGGTTTATCTTATTATACTCTAAATTACTACAATCATTATATAATTAAGTTTATCAAACACTTTTTTTGAAATACTATAGGGAACTGATCATGTAAACATTTTATGAAAATTCATTAATGATTTCCATGTTACTTACTAAATTTCCATCATTTTTTTTCGAAAATTTACTTAATTAGATCAAAATTTCCTCTACATTTCCATCGAAATTTTCATTTTTTGAACTATTGATATTTTCTCGATATTCGATATTTTAGTCCTTGACTTGTATAGGAAATATGGTTTATGGAAAAGCCAGTAGCCTTGATTTTACTCTTTCTATTCCTTTTCACATAGCAGTTATCATTTTTCCACTCATGTGTTTATCTTTCACCAAGCTAGGGTAATCCCTTTTCTTTCTTTGAGAAAAGAAATAAAAGAAGGCCACCACACACATGTTATCTTGTTTAAAGAGGCATGGCATCTTTTTCACACAAATGGAGACAAAAACTTTTCTCTGGTTTTCCAACATGTAGCGAGTGGATGGAACTTTCCATTTCACCCATGCCACCTTACATGGAGCGATCGAATCAGGTATAAAACGAGTCGTTCTTCCTTTTTCCCAGTATCCAAAAAGCACACTACCAAAAAATGTTGGCTTAGTCTCCATGAAATTCAAGATGCATGGAAGGTTGGAAAAAACCGGAAGATGGAGATAAAAAGATAAGAGCTAGTGATAATGTGTAAAACCACTAATTTTGTGTGGAGAGTGGCCCATTCTGCACTGTGCTCTGTGCTCTTTGCTCTCTGTATATAGATAGATAGAGGCACTATGTAGAATGGTAGATGTAAGATGGGGGATCGTGGGGTCTTGTGACCGTAGTCGTCTCAGCTAGCTGACTGCTCCTAGAGCTACCAGTTATAATGCAGCTCTCAGTATTATGATTCTGATTTCTGGGGAATACAGTACTTGCTCAGATTCTTACAGATTTGTCCGATTCTGAAACTCTCATCATTCTCAAATCTAACCCATTAATTTTCTTTAAAAAGAAAGACCTAGACCAAGCCCAACACTATACCATTGGTATGGGCTGGGCTTATTTAGGTGGGTTCCTGATTGGGCCTTCCTCGTTAGGAAGGATTAGCCCATTGGATGCTGTCATAAGACATATGATACTTGTAATAGTTATATGGCCTCCTGAGTAATTTTATTAAAAAAAAAAAATCAATTTTGAATGGAAAATTTCCTAGTATAGGTCAATGCTTCATCTTATATAAAAAAAATTAGAGTTTTTCTATTGGAACCTCCATATTTGCTCATTTGACCTCTCATCTCTTTAGACCTCCTATTTGTTTTTTAAGAAGTAAAATTTGCTAAGTAAACATCTTTTAAATACCTAACTTAACCTTACTCATAAAAATATATATATTTTGGAGCATTAAAGATGAGTTTTAATGCTCCCATAATTATTTGTTTACCACATAAGAAACTTGACATTGTTCAAACAAACAAAAAATCTGAGATAATTATTAAAAAAAGATAGTGTAGCTAATTAATGGAAATTTATCTAGGGTTTTTCAAGCCTACTATTTCATGCTTAATTATGAATTTTCAAAGCTTAGTTTTTATGGTTTATGGTTGCATGCTGGATTTTAGATAGGTTGCAGTATTAAATTTGTTTATGCTCTGTTTTTTTATTATTTATTTTTTGTCTTATATGCCACTTCACAAACTTCTTATGAGGGCTCTCTATCCCCTGTTTCATGATCTCAAGAGAAAGACCTTTGTCTATTTTTTTCTCTCTTACATCATAGTTTTATTCTTATATAATTCACAAGGTAATTTTGAATGCATTTTCTCTTGATTTTTTCTTCTTCAAAAGTTTTTATAAACAAAAAAAATGAGAAATATGAAATGAGAACTAAAATAGAAATGAATAATTAAAGTAGTAAATGTGTTTCAATAATTATAAATCTATGCAGAGGGAAAAAGTATTTTCCTTATTAATTTGTTGTTTGTAACCGTCTTTTTGTATAAGGATACATATGTCATTTAATAATTAAAAAATGAGAGAGGTCTAGTAAGTATATTAAGAGGTCCCAATAGAAACTTTAAAAAAATTAACATGAAATGCTAAATTTTAAGATATATTGATTCAAGCAAATACAATTTAAAATTACAAAGATATATTAATTTGCAATGAAAAAGTGAATGATATATGCGCAAACCTCCCTTTCTGTATGACAACAATTTGTATGAATTTGAAAACAATGCCGTACAGATGGATTGACAATGTCAATATAACACGATATATGTTAAAGAAGTACATAGCTCAAAATGAAACATGAAACATCCTAATTCTTTGTGGAGGACTATAGCATATTACTCATTGAAAACAAAACAAATTCCATATCTAAAATCTTACGCAGATATATAGAACTTGAGTGTAAACAAAATTTATAAAATTTGGCATATGGAGATTCATAATTTTAAGATGGCTTCGAGGGCCAATTTACTAGGAAAATATATGATTATCAAGTTCCTCCTTGGCCCGGCGCTGCGGCTGCGGCCGTGGCCGGGGCTGGGGTTGCGGTTGGGGTACTAGCTCGTTGATATCAATATTGTATTGCTAGCTGGACAGTGCCAAAGATGAAATTATGGATGATGCTGCCATACAGAAGAATGCCATGAGCAGGAAGGATGCCGAGAGTATATATATACATGTAATTACATGTTAAAGATAAGAATCGGATACCTCTTTTAATTAAATCAGAACTAAATTATACTTATCGAGATATAGAGATAGTGATCGATCGTCACGTAGCTTGTATTTGAACTTAATGATACACATATGGCTATAAGTCTATAATCGAGATATAGAGATAGTGATCACTCATCTTGTCCAACATTTGGAAAGGCCAGCTTTTTCTCATCTTCTTATCAAATCATCAGTCACCTTTCATGGACCATGTAAAGTTGTCACATATGTAAAGGACAACCTACCTAGCTCGTTTAGACGTGCCGGCCACTGCTTTATAGAGCAGGTAGTAACTTACTGCATGTGGATTGTGGATAGGATCAATCATCAATGGAAAGCATAAGCATTCCGAAGTTGCCACTGCTAGCCTCCCCAAGTAGTTACAGTATTCCGGTGCAAGGTCTAGGAACGGCTGTATATCCTTTTCCTGCCTCTGAACAAAGTAGAGAAAAAGAAGCCATTCTCAGTGCAATCAAAATTGGTTACAGACATTTTGATACGGCAGCGGCTTACCAGACTGAGCAAGTTCTTGGTGAAGCTATCGGCGAAGCTATTTCTCTTGGCCTCATCAAATCCCGGGATGAACTTTTTGTTACTTCCAAGCTTTGGTGCTGTGATGCACACCCTCACCGTGTCCCCCCTGCCATTCAGAACACCCTCAAGTATATATATGTGTATTTCATTTTCAATATTAATGAATGTCATTACAACTGTTAATACCAATTAGCTAGGCTATTATGAAATGTATTTGTGCAGGAATCTGAGATTGGAGTACCTTAACCTTTATCTGATTCATTGGCCTGTGAGTTTGAAGACGTACAGGAAGCTATGACTTTCCTGTTAACAAAGAGCACCTTCTTCCTATAGACTTTAAGGGGGTGTGGGAAGCCATGGAAGATTGTCAGAAGCTAGGCCTCACCAAGTCCATTGGAGTCTGCAATTTTTCATGCAAAAAGATCCAAACCTTGCTTGCCACTGCCAAAATCCCTCCTGCAGTCAATCAAGTAATTAATAATAGTACTTAATTGGTAACCAATTAATTAGTTGAGAGGCTTGATCATTCTATGATTTTGCATGCTTCTAAATTTAGTACTGGATCATGCATACATCTACATATCCATGCTTAATCAGCTAATTTGTTTCTTGTTAATCAATTAATTTGGTAATTATTTTGTCAAGGTGGAGATGAATCCACACTACTACAACTCTTAGCAACAGGCACGTTCATGATTCGTGGGTATGAGGGTCAAAGGCCACAGTCATACATGTCTATAGAGTAAAGCAACTATGCAGCCACTTTCTTTGCGGTCAGTGCTCTGTAGAGCCGTATCTATTGCCGAAACAGACACAAACTCTTCAAACGTGACATGATGGGTCCCGCAACTGATGCAAGTGGTCGGCTTCTTTTATTTTATTAGTACAGGCCACATTTGCTTTCTGTTCGTGTGTCTTCATAAACAAATATATTAAAAAAAAAATACTGTTGATCAATTTTTATTTTTTTTTCATAGCTGCAAACTACATATTTGATATTTCCATCAACTGCCACAAAGGAATAATGCATACCAAACAGCAATACATAGCAAAATAACTCCAACGAAGTTCATTAAACCAGCAATCCAAAGAAAGAGTTACACACTGGAACAAGCAAAGGAATATTTCACAAGAAGGAATATAGGATTTCCTTATATGATGGCCTCGTTATCATGACTTGAGCATTTCTACTAAATGACTTCAAGTTCTGGTTAAGCTCCGGTGACGACTTCAACTTCTGCTTAAGCTCTGGTGACAACTTCAACTTTTGAAAATTCTGTATATAAATGGAAGTTCTAAATATGATATCTAAACAAAAAGTTGTTACTAAAATATAGAATAGCAATTACAATGAAACATATGAGCACCAGAAATCCAGTTGCAACAGATCGACTGGAGTTGCCATGAATATAACACCACCTTCAACTTCAAACTTTTCTACGACTCGGTTAATTCCCTATATGAATATTACACATTTTTAGTATGAAAATATACCTTCATTCTCTGTCAATAAGTAATACAGTAAGAGATACAAAGCTCTTACAATGGCATTA
>LYNE01003004.1:11999-25357 GCA_001662545.1 Rosa x damascena
TCCCAGCATAGTACACTGGGTACTCGCAATCGGAGTCCTTCCTAATCAGAACTGAGCTCACAGCCGTTGGTGATGCCGCCAGATATATGTAGAGCATTTCTCCTGGAACCGGTTTGTACAGTAGAGGTACCTCTGACAAGTATGCCTTCAGGCCAAGAAAAGCAGCCTCGTGCTCCGTTGTCCAGGATATTACCTCGACGTGCTGGGTTTTTAGCAATTTGAAAAAAGGAGTACATTTGTCCGTCAGCCTGGAGATGAACCTTGACAGGGCGGCGACCTTGCCAGTAAGAGATTGGACCTCGTTCCGGTAGGTTGGGGATACCATGTCTAAGATGGCCTGTACCTTCTCCGGATTGGCCTCAATTCCCCTGTGGCTAATGATGTACCCAAGAAATTTTCCACCTCGACCCCGAAGATGCACTTCTGTGGGTTAAGCCGCATACTATTGCGCAATATGATGGTGAAGACGATCGATAAGTTGGTTACGTGATCCTCCGAAGTTAAACTTTTTACCAGCATGTCGTCCACGTATACCTCCATGATAGTACTGATAACTTCCTCAAACATGGAGTTGACAAGTCGTTGATAAGTGGCACCTGCGTTCTTTAACCCAAAAGGCATGACTTGGTAGCAATAGAGACCTTTGTCTGTGGTAAAGGCAGTGCGCTCCTCGTCTGCTGGGTTCATTCGAATTTGGTTGTATCCACTGAACGCATCCATGAAACTGAGTAACCGGTACCCAGCAGTGGAGTCGATTAATTGGTCAATTCGCAGGAGCGGGAAGCTATCCTTGGGGCACGCGCGGTTGAGGTTCGTGTAGTCCACACACATGCGCCATGATCCCGGAGATTTCTTTGGTACCATGACCACGTTGGCCAACCATCGGGGGTATGTTACTTCCCTGACAAAGTTGATGGCTATCAACTTCTTTACTTCAACCTGGATAGCCCGGTACTTATCGTGTGTGAAGGCCCTCCGTTTTTTGTCTTACCGGTGTCGAGTAAGGAACAATACTAAGATTGTGCGTGGCTATCTCCGTCGGTATACCGGGCATGTCCTCATACGACCAGGCGAATGCGGATGTGTTGGAACGGAGAAACGAGATCAACCCTTCCCTAACAACCGGAGACAGCCTAGTACCTATCCTAACAGTCCTGTCCGGGAACTGCTCTGATAGCACCACCTCTTCAATGTCTTCTACGGCACCAGGCGGTTCTTCGTCTGAACCAGTATCATCTTTGGGATCCTCATACCTGTCCATCAGAGGGTTCGTAGCTACGTGCAACATTTCAGACTTTCCCTTGCCGCGAGATACAGTTAGAGAATAGCATTTCCTCGCGGCGGCCTGATCACCCCGGATCGTAGCAGTGCCTGCCGGGATCGGCACTTTCATCATCAGCATGTGACCTGCTATGAACGTTTTCAGACGCCAGAGTGCCGGCCTGCCTAGGATAGCATTATAGGACGAGACGCAGTCCACTACGATGAACTCTGTTTTGATGGTTGAACAATTTGGACTTTCGCCTATCTTGATCGATAGGTAATCTGATCCGAGTGGTTGGACGATATCTCCTGAAAAACTAATGAGGGGCTCATTATCTTGTGACAGCTTGGCTCTTCCTCTGTTCAAAGCTTTGTATGCATCGCAAAATAATACCCTAACTGAGGCCCCGGTGTCCACGAGCACCCGGGACATTATATAGTGGTCCATTTGGAGTGTGATTAGGAAGGGATCATCATGGGGCATCTTCAGATCGGCTTCCTCCTCCTGCAGGAATGTCACTGATGTCCACCTGGTGCCACCGTCTTGCTGCGGGGCCTTGTGGAAGTTGAAAACTTCCGGACGCCAAAACTAGAATTTCGTTTCTTCCCCTGGGGAGGCAACTCTTTCGGGCCCCCACCGTGGATCATGAAGATCTGGTCGTACACGTCTACAGCTCCTATCTCCTTAGCAGGTAGGTATCGTTGAAGCTTGCCCCTCTGGATGAGGGACTCGATTGTATTTTTTAAAGCAACGCAGAGATTGGTATTGTGTCCGGCATCCTCATGATAAGTGCAGAATTTTCTGGTATCCTGCTGGGTAAGTTTACTTTTCGGGAACTTCCTTGGGGGTGGTCCCGCTATCTCACCTCTGTTTTCGTTCCAAATAGTCTCGTATGAAGCGTTGAGGATCGTGAATACTTCATACCGGGGTGGTGGTGGTGTCCGCGAGGCCTGCTGTACCCTCGGTTCCCGGTGGGGGTGAGTGGTCCCGTAACTGTTAGACTTGGACGAGGACTCCTTGCTTCTTTTGTTCGAGGTATGGGGTGACCTATCATGACTATGGACCCACTCCCTCTTTCGTGGCTCATCCCTGACCGTCGAGGCCGGTGCGGATAATCTTAGCTCTGGTCTGGGGGTGTCCCGGTATGTTTCGAATTCGGCCTGGGCGTGTCTGATGGCAGTGGCCATCAGCTCGTCGTAATTAGCTGGAGGATTATGGTTGATCCCGTAGAGAAATTCTCTGCGCCTTAAGCCCCTCCTGAAAGCCAGCTCAGCCAGTTCCTTATTAAGGTCCCGGCATTTAGTGGTAGCCGCCTGCCATCGATTTACAAAAGACTTCAGAGTTTCATCTTCTCCCTGCTGGACTTTTAACAGGCCCTTTGGTGTGTGTATCCCATCAGTGCGTAAGATGAATCGAGCGACAAATTTGTCAGCTAACTCCTTAAAATTCCCTACAGAACTGACCGGCAGTTCGTAGAACCAACTCAAAGCCTCCCCTGACAGGGTCTCCTGGAACATGTTACAACACACTTCGTCCGTATATCCCTTGGCGCTTGTTTGCGATCGGAAAGCCTGTAGATGCTGGTAGGGGTCTCCAACTCCCGTATAGTCAATCTTCAGTGGTTTCGATGTATTCGCTCGAATGGCTCCTCTAACCTGTTGGGTGAAAGGGCCCGGGCGGTCCTCGTAAGTGGTCATAGCTCTCCAGGTGTCTCTATTTTCTGTGGCCTGTACCCTTGCCTGCAGGGCATGTAAAGAGTTGCTCATTTGCACAAGTAATGCAGTGTTTGTGTCAGTTACCGGTGGGATGTTATGAACTGGCTGTGGTAATGGTGGTGGTGGCAGATGCCTCAAGCTTTCCGGGAATAAGTCAACCGGTATCTGGATTATCCGTTGACTGCCCTCCATAGGAAGTGCTGGGGCGGTGCTGGTGTCTCCTGTTATCGGGGCAGCGTTCACGCCTGCTGCTAGCTGGGATGCTCTAGCCAGGGCCTGGGTGAGTGCCTCGTTGTGCTGGTGCCTCCTGTCCAGTGCTCGGGCCAGCGCTGTGTTTCATCTTCCAAATCCTGCATTCTCTGTTACGTAAGATGGTTTGTTTCCTTATCGGTACTCTGTTGTTCCCGATCGATCCTGGATTGTTCCCTGAAGGCTGCGATCTCGGCTCGCATAGACTCCAACTCCGATACTGGAGTTACTTGACCCGGGACTATCGGGTCCAAGGATCCGAGACCATGCATTTCTCCCTGAACACTTGGCGCTTCTGCTGACGAAGTTCCCGGAGAGAATATCAGTGCCCGGGCAACACTTCTACCCTCTCCTGTCACTTCTGGCTCATTCATGATCCGTTCCCCTATCTGCCGCGCCAATGTTTCTGGTGGCTTTCTCCGGGTACCTCACACAGAATGCTATACCGTCTGGGGTACCGATCCAACTCCTAAATCCTGTATCAAGAACACAACGTTAGAGGGATAAACCGTACCGGACGGTTTATACCTCTCCGATGCCTGAGTGAGAAACTAATAGATGTGTAGAGATTAAATTGTGGATAAGGGAGTTATTACCTGTTGAAGGTGGTTGTGCTAATGTCTTTATATTCGAGTATAGGAAAGGAGTCTCCCCTATCCTCGATGTGGGACACAGGTTCTTCTGATGCCATATCAGCCCTCTTGTTGTGTATAGATGGGCTGTGCTAGCCTTACCCCGGGCCCTGGGTGTCCGGGGTGGCATCCCATGTGAGGCCCTCCATGGTGGGTCGTGAACCTGGCCCATGGCATAGTACCTGGGAGTACCGATGGGGCCCAGCCGATAGTGCCAAACTTAGTTGAGACTCCCCAGTATGTACACTAAGGTATAGCTCTGCGCCAATGCGATGCCATTGGATTGGTGTAAAAGATATCTTTCGATACTAGAGATGTACGACTGATATGGGCATGCTTTATCCCTACAGAGAGATGATGGATTCGGACCTATCACACACCAGGAACGCAGCCAACACTGGCATGCGTCCGCTATCCCCATCCCAAAACGACATGTGTTTTGGAAGGTTTTGCTGATGTTGGGTATCTCTCTGACCCACACAAACGTTATTCCCAAACTAGTTAAGTGTTCACCATGGGAAAAGACCGTGATATCTTGGAGGTTCCAGAACAGACCCTAGTCGCTATATCTTCGAACAATGCAGAGATTATTGCTCTTCACGAAGTGGTTCGTGAATGTTTATGGATTGGATCCATGATTACGCATGTTCGAACAATTGTGGTTTGAAGTTTACCACAAATGAGCCTACGAGCGTTTAGGATAATGCTGCTTGTTTTGAACAAATGAACCAAGGCTACATCAAAAGCGACAACACCAAGCATAATCAGCAACAACAGACTCTCCTCAAGATCAAAGTGAACTAGGTTCAATCTGAGGACAGTGTGGAAGACTTATTCACTAAGTCATTGCTTAAATTCCACTTTCGAGAAACATGTTGGTAGCATCATTTACGGAAGTTATCCGAACTCCCATGATCGTAGTCATCAGGGGGAGATGCAGACACCAGGGGGAGATGTCTACATATATGGTCTTGAAATGTGAAGGGTGTGTTGTGCTCTTTTTCCCCTTCGACCGAGGTTATTTTTATCCCACTGGGTTTTTGTTACTAAGCAAGGTTTTTAACGAGGCAACGAGAGAAGCACCGCGTTTGGGCAACACAAGGGGGAGTGTTCAAGGAAATCTCTATTCTGTGTTTGGCCCAAACTCTAGGTTACTTGACCTAGTGGTAATAGGGTTACATTAGAAGGATCTAGATTCCTATTCAATGTATGATTACTTTCCTTGTATGATTTGGATTCTATGCATTGTAATCTTCTATATAAAGAGGCCCCTATTATCAATGAGAATACACAGAAAATTCCTCTCAATTCTCGTTTCCCTAAAATAGTAATATGGTTTTAAGCAGCATTGATGCACGGAAATCTGTGTGTTTATAATATTTCACACAAAAATCCGTGTGAAATACATTTACATTTATTACAGATATCCATGTGAATTTATCTCGGTAACCCAATAGCTATTATCTATTGTCATTTAAATATTTACAACAGCACCCACAGTAATCCGTGGGAATATCCAAATATTGAGCGGGAATAAATTGATTGACCCGCTCTTATTTTTTGAAATTAAATAATTAGTCATTAGCTTTTATTTTTATTGGTAATAATTTTCTTTCAAGTTATTTTGCCACAGAAATCCGTGTGAAATACATAAACATTTGCAACTGATATCCGTATGTATTTACCTCGGTATCCGATAACTGTCATGTTAATTGTCATTCGATTGTTTACACGGAATTCTGTCTCTAATAGAGTTGTTCACGGAATTCTGTCTCTAATAGAGTTTTTCACATGGAATTCTGTAGCTAATTGTTCTTTTCACACAGATATTCGTGTTAACATTTCACACAAATATTCATGTGTTATTCATTTCACACAGAAATCTGTACCAAAAACTTATTGTAACGGAAATCCGTCCCTCCTAATTCACATAAAATAAAAAATTAACGAAATCAGTGTGAATTGATTTTCACACAGATATCCGTATAAAAATATTTTAGCGTTTACACATACATCTGTTACTGCTGTAGTGCTGTTTATTCACACGGATTTCCGTCGATATTGTTATTGTATAAATTACTGTGGAACCCAATTATACTCTTTTCACACGGATATCTGTGTCAACATTTCACACGGATTTTCGTCGATATTGTTATTGTATAAATTATTGTGGGCCCAATTATTCTCATTTCACACGGATTTCTGTTAGTATTTATATTTTGCACGGATATCTGTGGCTTTCCCACCTGGTCAGTTATTGACCAAGAAAATAATGCTCAACTACCCTTGGATGTAAAAGAAAATAATGCTCAACTACCCTTGGATTTACATCCAAGGGCAGAGAGAATTATTATTAAGTTGAGCTGTTTTGTTTTCCACCATTGGATGTAAATGTAAGGGTTGTTGAGCATAAATTCTTTAGTCAGCAACTGATCAAGTGAACACCACTGCCCAATGAGATTGCAGTACGTATGATCTATATTTGGGTTTCAATTATATACTAGCTAGCTAGAACCGGCAAATTAAAAAGTGAAAATGTGCTTAGGTGTGCATTCTGATCATTTGATCAGTCATTTCATTGTTGTACATTGCCTTGGTTCAGAAGAGTGAAGCTAGCTGTGGAGAATCTGCCATAGAAGATCAAATACACTTGCACACAGCGGCCAAAGAACCAACCGCACAATAGGGAGCTTGCGTTCTAAGAGATTTATTGATTAGAATTTTCTTTGTTTTCACAGTCCTGAGATATGCGGAATCATCACTTGAAATTTGAAAATGAGTAAACTTCTTAAGCTTCATTATTTCTATCTATTGATTACTTCAAATTTTATTAATTGCAACACTGAAGGTTCACTTGACGAGGATACATGCATGAATGCTAGCAAGTCAAATGGAGACAGACGATTATGGGCACACTCCATATAACTTAAATCCAGTAGATGCATAAGCTGCAAGAGCCCGGCACACGGCATACCGCTGGCCACGTTATGGGCAACTTTATTACAGTATCGATAGGCATATCATCAAGGATCGACGTAGGAGCGTTGTATTTCCCCACACAAAACTCCTCTGAAATCAACTTCAGTCTCTATATATGAAAGTTCTGTAATCACCCCTGTACTTTCCAGTAGGTGGAAAGAGTCACGTTGCTTCAGTAGCTTTGTTTTCTAGGTATAGTCACAAATTGTTTATTTCATATATAGTATGAACATTTCATTTTATTTTATTTTATTTTTGCAGCTGCATGAACACACTGTGTAATTCACAAAACTATTATATATTTTAGTCAGTAAAAGCATAAAATAACTAAGAAAAGAGAGTCCTCAATAAATTGCTGTAATTGGAAGCCAACTGTAGAAAAAATAGAGCTAAAAACAATCCATATGGAAGAAGTACATGATTTTTACTGTTTAGAGCCGTTTAGACTTGCAATGGTTTCATTGGATAGAGTTCCAGAATAAGATATTGGGGAAAATTGAATTATTTTGCTTACTCTTGTCAAAAGACATGCATCTCAGGTAATAATAATATTTTGAAAGGAGTGGAAACCTTTGGAATAATCACAAAGGTGGAAGTAGGCTTAGATGCTCATTCTCAAATTATTATTGCACCTATCACTGCAATATTGTGAGCATTCACATAATTGGATTCAGATAATAGGAGTTGCATGGGGTGTTCAAGTTGTATAGGGTAGTTGTTTACATCAAAGAACTCAAATTGAATTTTGCTTGTCACATATTTTTAGGGAAGATAATCAAGTTGCACATACTTTTGTTAATTTTGGTTGTTATTTTGATGGTTTAGTTTGGTACCATCTTTTATTTTTGATTCCTATAAAAAAGATTACCTGGGTCTTCCAAATTTCCACATTCGATAGATTTTTTTAGAAGAGATTTGGTTTGGCCTCCTTTGTATTACAATTTATTTTGGTTGAATAAATTTCTCGATAAAAAAAAAAACTGATCGAGATACTAGTTTTATTTATTTATTTATTTATTATTATTTATTTTTTAGAAAGAAAAGTTTCATTGAATTAGCGATCGCTTAGAAGACTGTGATATTAGTTGGTTTCATACTGAGATACTAGTTTTATTTATTTTTATTTTATTTTATTATTTTAGAAAGAAAAAGTTTCATTGAATTAGCGATCGCTTAGAAGGCTGTGATACTAGTTGATTTCAAAGAATATATATATATATATATATATATATATATATATATAGTTGCAGTCCTCGATCCGATGTTTAGACATTCACACAACTAGTCATAAAAAAAAAAAAATTAAAAAGACCAAAGTTCGCGAATTTATCAGCTGCCAAAAGTACGTAACTCCATAATAGAAGTTTGAGTCTTCATAAGGCAATGGATACCTAGTGATAGGCCAAAGTACCAGACGAAGCTTTTACTTGTATCTTACCAAATGTTTTTGAAATTAACTTCAAAAACAGGAAGTCATTCTCCGCTTCTTATTCATCACAGATTGAGAAGGTACATAAGAGACACTACTTAGATCACAGCAAATGTACAATGGAATCAGGTTCCATTAGGAAAAGACGTCATTGCCACAAAGAGCTCACAACTCCCGATGATAAGAACGGCGCTCCTGCGATTTTCTTTGTTCTCAAAATCTTTTTCACTAACATCTTCCACCTAATCTCGTCTTTCTTACTCTGTTTCCTAATTCTCTCTTTAAAGTTCCTGCAATGAAATTGTTTCCAGAGTTAGTTATAAGTTCAGAAGTTTGTATACAACATAGTATGAAGTCTGAAAACAAAACAAACACCAATTAGAATGTGAAGTATCAATCCCAGCTAGATACACAATGACCCATGAAATCAAAATTCTTTTGCATACAGATGCAACCACTTTCCCACAAGTGTTGGTCTCCTGATTGGTTATTGTGAGAGAATGGTTGTATACATGAATGTCTCAATAGTAATTCCTACTCATGTTGAGGTAACGTACATTGTTTTACATGTTTCTTTTTTTTGGTTTTCTTTTTGCATGTAAATAACTCTCCTCGATGCTAGCTTACTGAAACTCAGTGCGAAAAAATGAAAGAGGAAGAAGAAAGGAAGTAGGCAGACCTGCACAAAGGAACCTTACAGACATGGGAATCAGCACAAAGGCGGGAGTGTAACTCCAACAGCTGCCACATTCTCTTGCAATGGATACAACCACCAGGGACTCTCAATTTACAACCAGCAAAATGACGGACGAGCAATTCCAGTCCCTTACAGGCGACATATTTACAAGGATCCTTATTCTCTTTAAAGTCCTTATCGCATGGTCCAATTGTTTGACAACCATCTCTGTATATGTGTACAAGAGCCTCCATTGCATCATATAATAGCAGATATATTTTTCTCTCATTTATCTTTCTGATCCTCTCCTTTTTCCTCTGAAAATGAGTTCAAAGATAAAAATCATTAATTCATGAAGATGGGGCATGGGGTACTTGAAGAAAATAAAAGAAGACAATACCAAACGGATCGCTTACGTTATCTTCTTCAATTGCAGATTCCAAGAGTTCCTTTTCTAGTGTTGGGTGACTCTGCTTCATAACTTTCCATCCTTCAGTCACAGAAACAGCTTTAAAGTTCTTCAGCATCATACGGTGACAAATAAGGCTAAGCCGAGGGGCGTCACACAGTAATGCAAGTTGAAAAATATCAACTACATTCTCTTTGGTAAGCAAGCCACCTTCCAGCTTCTGTTCACACTCTCGCTTCAGCGGAGAAACCGCATAGAGATGTGAAAGCACCAACAAGGCTACAACAAACTCCTCCATTTCTTTTTCTTCATAGCTAATTAAACAGAAAACACCAGAAACAATCAAAGAACTTCAGCATTGTGCTTAAACTTTGAAGTAGTATTTTTCAGGTCAGTAAAACATTCAACAAAAAAGAAAACCAAATTTGGCTTTCCACATTAATTACAATTAGTATTCATAAATTGTAAAGGATGAACAGTCACCATGGACTCTTCATGCTAATCTTCTAGGTTCATCTATAAATTCTGACTTACACGTCAATTCTGAGGAATCAAATTTCCAGAAAGTACAGTTAAGTAGAAAAGGCACTCATTAGGGAAGAAAATGTTACCAGTAAGAGTACAAGAAACGAATAAACACTCTAACTGCGTCATATGGAAATCCTTGAATAGAGATTGTTCGTGGACGACGAGACACTTTTGGTTGCCTCAACAGGCCTTTCATTACAGGAGAAGCCATTCCCTGACAAAATAGCATCCAAATACAATGTGACCATGAAATCATATACCAATCCGGGAAGTAAATTACTCTTACAATTGGGATAGCTCTTGTTTACAAGTTTGCATTATAGTATTACTTGGGTGAAAACATTTAAAAATAAGAAACCAATAAAGTATTGCCTTTAATAATGTTAGGAATAATGGACCAAATACAATTGTACTGCACTGAATAATTCATTGTCCATTGTTTAGCCTCTTGATTGGAATATCTTTTCAAGTTACTTGAACCCAGGCATTTTGGGATAAGACATCTTCACAAGATGGTTTAGTTCAGGACAATATACCTTGAGCGAAATTCCTAACTCGTTAGGTGGAGATCCTAGGAGAAAATTCTTATAGGTGGTTAACAAATCCCATTAGACAGAGCAGATCCAGAGGCAAAATGGTGACTCAGGTGAAATTCCTAACCTAGCAGGTATTGCTAGAGAAAATTCACAGTTTCACTAGTCAAGGTGGAGTTGGCTTTAGGCACAAAATGGATTTACATCATGATCTGCCAACAAATTGAATGATAGTGTTACTGATCTAAGATAGAAACTTTGATTTGATTGGCGAAGATTGTAAGGCATTGTGGATCAAGTACAATTATGTCAATTGGAGTAAGTAATTCCCATCATGTCTTATGTCTGCCAGTGGACAATTCAGTACAAGATTATGATTTCCCTGAAAATTTTGCCTTCCTCACTAGAAATTTATGTATGATCAATTAAGGCTCAAGAACTGCAACAGACCATTGACAAGAGCACTTATCGGATCTTAATCAATGTTAAACTTACAAGAAGGTTAGCATGTGCATAGACGATGCCCCCATCATCCGTATGAATAGCAACATCTGCTCTATAGCCTTCGTCAAAGAGGCGCCCCCATAAATCTGTTGTTGCCTTGGAGACGTAGTTGCACCTCCTTACTGGTGATGCATTCGATGATAACCCCTTATGAAAACTGTTTTTGACTGGACCAGGCCATGGTGGAACCATCGGAGAATCTCTGTTGTCAACTGTGGCTGATCTTTTGTGGATGTTGTCCGCCTGACACATTGTGTCTACTTGTCTAGGGTACAGTTCTGCAGAAGTATTATAACTATCAGAATCAGTTTTAACTGAAGGGTATGAACAGAAACACTTTTACAATATGAACCTTCATATATAAGGCAAATGTTGAATGGAATAGAGAGATTATATCTCTACTGTTGATCAAAAGGATTTAGTATGCAGAATACAATACACTGGATACTACTTTCGATATTATCTAATATAGAAGTAGCTAGATGCATGGTATATGTTTCCCTCTCAATGAAGGAACAATCCTACTTTCGATCAAGAACACACAATTGCCTTATCAGGTATTAAAACCCAAGAATTATGAAAAGAAAAACAAGTGGGGAAAATACACCATCCAATTTGTTGCACAAATGGTAAAATCATTGACAACTAGGAAAACAAAATTAATTACCACTGAATTGAATCATCAGGGATTTCGAGGTTGTAAAACAACATGAAACTGTGCATACTAGAAATCAGATAATCTTTTTTCTAAAAAGCAATACAATATGAACATTAACAGAATAAGATCTCTCCTAAACCCTAAAGAAATACAATGTGCAGAATAAGATCGGTCTCTCCCAGCTATAATACATTTAAGAACCAAGCACCAACATAATTCAAGAATCAAAAAGGCCTAACATGCTTTTCAATTTTTGGATCTAAATAGTACCAAAATGAACAAAAACAATTATTCAATTTTGCAAGTTGATCAAAATAATCAGCCGCCATCAATCAATATGCTTGATCACTTTCATTTCTATGCACAACTTGATAATACAATATCGAAAATTACATACACCCCACGTTCATATCTCAGAAAATGATCACGTACCCTAATTGAAGCGGTGGAAGAATCAGTTCCTGACGACGTCGTTTCACCTCCGGGCAACCTCACCAGAGATGCCCGCCCTCTGGCGGCAAAGGAGACGAAGGAGATAGAAGGAAACAAAACCACCTCTCTCTGTCTCTCCCTCAGCGTTGAGGTTGAGGGAGGACTTGGGGCACTCACTCGACACGTGAGAGAATTCTGCAACATCCAACTCCCCTACATATAAGATTCACCAACCTCACAGTGCCCATCTGTAAGTCTCATTGGGAGCCCAAGAACTTCGGACGAGAGAAGGATCAGAACGCTGCCGTTTTGGTATTTTGCTGTGTCCTACGCGCTTTCCCGCGTTTCGCATTTCATTACTGCCAACTACTTTAACGGTCATTATGAAAAAGCACGGGGTAATCTGCGTGGTAGGGAGTCAGATTTTCAGGGCAGTAGGTGATATTTTAGCAAACTCCAGCTCATTTTGGCGGTGGTGGCTTCCGGTTTGCCATTTATCTCAAACACGAGATTTGGGTAGTAATCAAATCAATGCAGCGATTTACTTTGAGATAAAACCTAGTTGGTTGGTGATGCAACCGTGCATGGGATGGCAATTGAATCATGAGGCCACGAGGGACACATGGTTTAGCGAATGGACAGAACTGATTTATTTTAGATTTAGTTTGAGATCAATTGGATCTATGATTCTAGTTTTTTTTTTTTTATCAAATGGTTCAATAATACGGAAAAAAAATCAGTACAACTCATATGATCGATATAAATATGATTTATTAACGGTTCTGCTTATAACAAAATAGTCAACATATTCGAAGTTAACTTCTTGAATGTTTTAAAAGTAAAAATTGCTTATGGCTTTGTATGAGTTTTATCTTTCCAGTATGTCACCGTTGTGAAGTAAATAGAGTTGTCCAGTTATTTGGTATGTCAACCCTTGGTATTTGGTGCATGCTTGAACATATAGGATTAGTGGGAGCTCTTGTTATTATTCGAGATGTTCTCTTGTTACTAATTATTTGGGGTTTAGGCTTTACGTCCCCATCTTTATATTCAACAATTTCATTAATGAAGACTTCAGCGTACCTGCACTAGCCCATAATCATCATCATCATCATCATCATCATCATCATCATCATCATAATAATAATCAGTATTAATAATCATAATAATCAGTATTAATTAAGCCAATAAGGCTTATGGTTAAATTTTCAAAAACCCACAATTTACCCTTTTTTGATAATAGTTTAAAAATTTATAATTTAACACATGAAGGATAAAATAGTAAATATAATAGCAAATTGAATTGAAGAAATTACAAAAAAAAAAAAAAGAACTTAGACGTTTTGTTGT
>LYNE01003005.1:2022-45966 GCA_001662545.1 Rosa x damascena
ATCGCCAAATCCAAAACAAGGAATTATATTATCTTCATCGAAAGGAGACAAAGTGCGGCCAATTATAGAGATTGCTTGCTCGTAAGGATTAGGTGTGCTACCAATAGCATGAAGACTTTTTCTGTTGAATGAATATTTGCCTACAATCATTGAAATGTAACTTTTATCTACTTCCACAAGAAGTCATGAAAAATAATTCATCTAAAGGACTAGAAATATCACCTGTCCATTCATTGCTCTTTGTGAAGTCGATACCAAGTATTAAATTTGATGATTCAAGGCCAGCTTCCCTCAATGAAGCAATAACCTGGACACATATATTGATGCTTCTGGTTACTGAACACGCTCCATAAATAGCAGATAATGAATACACTTATTGCTAATTTATTACACATACAATTACCCACTCAGCAGGACTACTGATATGAAGGATAGATAAATAGTTCTTGTTTATATGTGTGTGTGTGTGTGACACATGCAAAAGCAGTTATCTTCTATATATAGACCATATCTTCATAAGTTTAATCTCAGTTTATATACTCAGGAGGAATACTGATATGAAGGATGGATAAATAGTTCTTGTTTCTATATATGTGACCTTTCTGACACACCCAAAAGCAGTTATCTTCTATCATCAGTTTAATTTCAGTTTACATACGTCTTATAAAAATCAATCAGTCAATAAGAAATGCAATGCTAGTGGTTGAAACCTGATCCAAAGAGTTGAAATTGTCGCCTATACGTGTAGATGGTAGCTTTTGTTTAGAACTAGAGTCCATCGAAGTGCCTGCATAGGAAGGTGGTTCAGGTGGGAAACTATCACGAGAATCATCATCATACATCGATAAATTATCATGAGAATCATCATATGTCGATTCGCCATTCCCCATGTTTGGGAGGTAGATGGTACCTGTATCAGAAAAAGGAATCAGAGAAAAGCAGAGTATAGTGGATTAGAGGACAATTCTTGACGCATGCCTTAAAATAGTTCATTCGGATGCCTTAGTTAATTCTCCCCCAACAAATTAGATGGGCAGAATAAGAATCAAATTATGACAACTACGGTATTTAGCTTGTACATTTACAAACTCAAACAAGTCATCTCCATACAGATGAATCAACCTATACGTCCTGTAATCCAGATCAAACACGTAGAGTTGGAATAGTAAAACGGTTATAGGTCAGGTCAGTTAGCGCAATTCCCTTGGTTTTTAATCGCTGGACCAAATTCTTATTTCCAAACTAATTGCATTGGATTCCAAATTTCTGCTAACAATCGACCCAGAACTCAAATTTCAAATAAACTCAGAATCCAAGAAATCCATGGTAACAAGAAAGCTTGACAATTTCTGACATCATATCAAACTCTAGATAATCAGAACTTGAGAAATGTACGGATTTCTAAAACTCAAATTCAATTTTCATGCACAACTTAACAACAAAACTAACAAGGAAACACAAAGAGTTGACATGCTAAAGCAAATCGCCAACAAACCCATTAGCACATGCCATCAAAATATGAAACTAGAAGTGAGTCTCAGCAATCAGAAAGTGAATATTACAGCAAACCATTGATCAGCAAAAGAGAGATTTTCAGAGACAAACCTGTAATATGTTGAAGCAGAGGAGATGAAAGGGGATTGATTGTTGTAACAATATTGGAGATGTTGATCTCTTAAATACCAAAAAGTCAACTGGGTGGCGTTGGGCTTCTTCTTCTTCTTCTGTTCCTTAAAAAAGTAGCAAACTTTTGCCTGGTTTTTCTATGATTCTCGTATCTGTTTCTCTTTCTCTTTGGATTTCTTAAATGAATACATAACGTGCACACGTTGAGAATGTGGTCGTCAAGTTTGAATAGTCGGGTCAAAGGGATTTTACCGCTAAAGGACAAGCAAAATTTGGTTAGGAGAAAAAGCCAAAGGGTTTTGAAGGCCTCAAGAGAGCAAAGGGACTTTTACTTTTACCATAAACCCGTTAAAAAGTGGGACTTTCTAGAAAAAAAAAAAAAAAAGAATGGATAACAGGGATCTAGATGGAATGATGGATACTTATGGCCTAAGTTTATGTTTGGTCTATGACTGTTCTCGCTCTCGGAGTACCTATAAAACACCTAAAACAAGAATCTTTATTTGGAAAAAAAATATTTCATGACAGCAAATCAATGATACATACACTTTCTAAAATCCAACGTCTGACCTAGCCGTCTTTGCTAGGGTCTCTCGGTGTAGGCTTCTTCACTGATAAAAATTCCAAATCTCACTTCTCTCCTTTAGATCTCATCTTTTCGATGGCTGACATCCGTTTTGAGGCTGAGGAGGCAGGACTGCAGCGTTTCAGGATGGGAACTGGTGCATGGTGGGCCTTTTGTTGGCTCCTAAAGCAAGGTTGCCCGGCTTCAAGGGTACTATTTCCACGATCTGGAATATCAGATCAGGGCTGACCATTCAGGATGCAAGGGAGCGTTTTGTGTTCCAATTTGAGAATGAAGGTGTGCACAACCGGATCTTGCGTGGAGGTCCCTAGTTTTATCGGAATACTATGCTGGTGGTGGGAGAATATGATGGCCTCAGTCCGGTGGAGGAGGTGCCTCTAAATCTGTTGGAGGCCTGGGTGGCTGTGAAGGGGCTTCCTTTTGCTTTAAGGAACAAGACGGCGCTGGCCATGGTGGGTGCCTCTTTGGGGATGATGGTTCGAGTGGATCAAAACGCTTTGAAGAGGAAAGAAGAAGAAGAACAGCGCATCAAGGTGGTGTTTGATGTTCAGCGTCGGATCCGGGTCTGGAAGGTGTTTGAGTTCTCACCGGTGGTGAAACCGGAGTTAACTTTCATCTTCGAGAAGGTTAAGGGTTTTTGCCGGGACTGTGGGCGTTTTGTTCATGATGCCACTGGTTGTGACAAGCTCTTAATCCGAGAGAAGGAGGAAATCCAAGCTGGGCCGACGGCAGTAGCCATGGCCGGGTTATCGTTGACCTCGGGGACAGAGACTGGTTTTTTCTTGAAGGACAAGTCTCTAAGGTTGAGCAACGTCGATATAGAAGTTGGGTCGGGGTCTGTTGGACAAGGTGTCGTGGTGGTAGCTGGTGGGAAGGGCGACCATGCACCGTCAACAACTGTCGAGTTCATGCCTTCCATGTTGTCTGGAATACCTAGGGTTTTGGAATCGGTGATCCACACCATGGGGAACTTGAAGCTGAGGGTTCCAATGCTGGTTGCTCTGCAGGAGATCGCCTCGGAGTCCGCGACTTTGATCCCTAGGTTATCTGCGACAGGTAACGAGGGTTCAAGAATGGAGTTTTCATCCATGCAATTGGTCCCAGCGCGGAGAAAGAGAAAGGCTCCATTTTATTTGGATCGCCTTGGGAAGAAGTACTTAACTTTCCCAGAGTCGAAGCTGGAGGTTGGGGAGAGTGTCTCTTTGATTGTCCAACACAAGAATGGCAAGCTTCTGGTCTCACTAAAGAAGAAGAAAGGTGGACGTCCTAAGGGAAGCAAAAATAAGATTAAGAATGCAGATGAACAAGAAGTGAAGAAGATACGTAAGTATAAGCGTAGAGGGAAAATTTTGAATTTTGATTCCTCAAGTGAAGCGCTGGATACTGCCACTATGGAGGAGCTGGGGACTATGCAGATAGGGGAAGAGGAGGTTGTGAAGGAGCTCCCTGTTATGGAGGGAGGGCTGGAAGGTGATGTGTCACCTTCTAGGGCTAGTTTAATTTAATTTTGTTATGCGTCGCAAAAACCGGAGCCTTAGTTGAAACCATTTTATGTCTGCTTCGAGGTTTCTGGGTTTTTGTAAGAATAAAGGTGCGTGGACTTCCTAAAAGGTGGGTGTACTCGGGATTTGTTGGGGTTTTATTCTTCTAGAATAGGATTTCAGGAGGTTCTAAGGAATGATTCTTTCTATCAACCCCATAGGGGTGTTTCGTTTTTGTACTGCTTGCTGAATATTAATGAAAGGGCTGACCTATTACCGAGCAAAAAAAAATAATACATACACTTTCTCATTCCTATGATATATCAGGAAGAGCCGTTGTTTATGTAAATACATGTTTTCTTGGTTAATAAGCTTATTTCAACACACTACCAAATCTCAATAAATTGAATATGAGACTTGAAACCACAATAAATAAGTTCTTCATGTGCTCAAAAGTACTAATTTTTTTTAGCCCACAATCAACATATATGGTTTGTTTTATTTCAGAGCTGGGTCATTCTTTTTTTCTTGTTTTTTTTAATAAAGGGCTGGTGCAGCTGCCCTCAAGCCTTGATTAATGAAACTGTCGAATACAACGGGGACATTAAGCCTAAACCCCTCATAACAAAAAACATCTAGAGTATTTCGCTAGTGGCGAATTTGAGACAGCTTGGCTAGTGATTCAAAACAAAAATTCAAGACAAAGCAATCTCAACTTTTTATTGTTTCTATTTTGGTTAATCTTAAACTATATTCATGCTTTGGTAACGTCTTTTTCATTTCTNNTTTTTTTTTTTTTTTTTTTTTTTTTTGGAGAATGATATTTTATATTTTCGTAAGGTGAAGTTTATGGATAGTACTTGGCTGACCAGGTGTGGTTAGCATCTCCTGACCAGGTTTTGGGTGCTCCTCTAAGTGTCTTACACGTGTCCCTTCTTTTTCTTTCTTTTTCTTTTTCTACCTTTATCTTTGTCCACAATTTTCAAGCCTTCAATAAAAAATCCTAAAGCAAAGATCTAGCCTTCAACATGCCACATTTTCACCTAACGACATCCTGTCTAAACAGTTACTTTCAGGGCGGAATCACTGTTGTTCTAGACTTTTTGGACAGTTAATCTTAGCTTGGAACTGGTAAACAGATAAATTGTAGTATTTAAAACTGTAAACAAATATTTTCAGACTGCATATTGGGCTTCATACATAATTTATTTATTTAACATGGTTACAGAAATTCAGAGCCTCGTTCTCAAGTAAACAGCTAAGAAGTTGTTTTAGCTATCCATAAGAATGAGTCCAGTTACTTACTTGTAATGAAAGCACGCTTCACACTAAGAAGGAAAGAGCACACTGCTACTATGGCTTTCTACTTTGAGAGAATCTGATTCTTTTGATGGATTTAGGACTGATCTCTCTTCCGTTTCGAATGCCTTACAATGAAACCTAAAGCTCCATATATAGGGAGCCGACTCTAAACTGGAATTTAAAACAACTATATCTACAGAACGACTCCGTGATTCCTGCTTTCCTGAGTGCTCCTGCTGGTGGAGGTCGGACGGGGAAAAGCAGATTCATCTAGGTTAAATATTTTTCACCTGTCTTTTTGAAAAGCAAAGGCAACTTTTGGGAAAAGTCCAAAAGTACTTTCGGTGCTTTCTACACCTGCTGCTTCACATGTTCTCGTCTGTTTCTGAATTGTGACCAAGGACAAACGAGTCGTTATCTGCCTGGGCCATACGAGCAGTTGTTGCATTGTCTTCGACATCTGTATCAACATACATTTTGTAGTGGTTGTCTGTTTCAAGCCTTTCAACCCACTGTAAGCATGTCAGTGTCGAGTCTATCTCCTTTCTTGTGAGAGATAGGAAAAGGTCACTGCTTATTACGTCAGGATGATCGTAAGTAGTGATAATTGTTTTTTCTCCTGCTGCCAGGAGAGTATTCTTGGTATCTTCAGAAATGATCTTTTTGATGTACTCCAGTGACATGGCCTTCATCCATGGAATACTTGAATTTGGCTGGCCATTGTAAGCAACACAGGCGGGCTGAAGATATCTCCTTTGAATGATTCTCACATAATGATACGGGGAAATATATTCAACTTCTCCGTTCGTTTTTTGAATCCATTCTGGCGGAGTGGATCTGAACTTCAGTCTTAGCATACAGTCATGTTTTCTGACATTCTTGACCGTGTTGACAATGATAGGGGGTAGTCCTTTGAGATCATCATTTGTTTTAGTCCATAGATTATTGACAAAACCATTTTTAACAAGGCAAAGCTTGTGTTCTTGAGGATGTTCACTCTGAACATTGACTAAGTATCTTCCAACATAAGGTCCTGCGATAATGAAGAGAGTTGGGGGAATACATGGCTCAAAATTGTGTCTTCCTATCAGATTATGGAATTCGTGCCAATCTGACTCTTTTAGTGCTATGATAGAAATTCTAGCACTTTCTGGATCTTCAAGGAAGTGAATTTTTTCATTTCGAACAGCACTCTGCTGTGTATGAACTTCTTCAAACTGTGGTCTACCATTTTCATGGAGTTCTTCAGATAACGCGAACAAAGCTGGGAACATAATACCACTGTTTCTTTCTTGAAAGGCAAATAAGAGATTATCCAGGATTGCCTTCTGGTGGTAAGCTAGCCTTCTGCCAGTTCTGAACACAGGATGATCAAAAGTTTGAAGTTCATAATTAAAAATATTTATTACTCCGGTTAGAGTTGTTTTGCTTTTTGGCAAAGCAACAGCGGTCAACGGTCTTGATGAGCCTTTACCGTCTGCCGTTTGAGATGGGCTAGCCAATCCTTTACCCTGGGATTGATCAGTTGAAGCTAGTCCTTTTGGACTTAGCAGGAATCTTTTGAGGATTTTTTCTTTAGGATCCTCAGCAGGTTCATGTTCTTTCCCAGGTCTTCTGCTTCTGTGATTACGACATTCGTCGTCATCTTTTCGACTGAACATGGCTAGTTCTCTGGTTAAGGTGTCTGGAAGATAGTTCTTGTTTCCTGCAATTAATTCAACATTATAATCATATTGGTTAAGAAAAAATTGCCAGTTTGCTAATCTTCCTCTATCAGCAGCTTTATCAAGTTTAAAATTTTTGAAATTCTTTACTCTAGCACAATTGGTGCGAATAGTAAAGGGTTTTCCAAGATAAGCTGGAGAATTTAAAATTGTTTTCTTAACAGCCAAAATTTCCTTTTCCCCAGCTTTATCAAGTTTAAAATTTTTGAAATTCTTTACTCTAGCACAATTGGTGCGAACAGTAAAGGGTTTTCCAAGGTAAGCTGAAGAATTTAAAATTGTTTTCTTAACAGCCAAAATTTCCTTTATCAGTTTGCTAAATCCCTCCGCTACAAAATTTGCAAATCTTTTCAATGTTAGTTCCAGGCGTTTTTGCCAAGACAACACCGGACCAGTAATTATCACTCGCATCTGTTTGAAGGATAACTTCATCATTTTCTTCTGGTTGTTGTAGAGGAGGGAGGTTTTTGCAGAGATTTTTTATCTGCTTTACAATTTTCTCATCATCTGCAGTGAAGTTCCATTTTCTCTTGGAACTTGGCTTAGGAGATAACATTGCTGTTAGTCCTGAGATTCTGGGAATGAAATCTCTCCCATAATTTATGACTCCTAAGAATCTCTCTAGACTCTTAGCATCAGGAATTCTAACTGGAAACTTCCGGATTTTCTCAAGGATGTGAGGTTGGAGTTTTATCACTCCATTCTTGATATTTATTCCTAGGAAATCAACTTCATCGAGGATAAAGAAGATTTTCTTTTCACCTAGGATAATTCCATGCTGAACTATCAGCTTTACAACCTCATAGAGGTGTTTCATGTGCTCTTCTCTGTTTTTGGAGAAGATAAGGATGTCATCAATATAGACGACGCAGAATTCAGCCACATGCTTGAAGATGTTGTCCATCTTTCTTTGGAAGATTGAGGGGGCTTGTTTTAGTCCAAAAGGCATTACTAACCATTCGTAATGGCCTTGTGGTGTTTTGAATGCAGTGAGAGGAACACTCTCAGGATGCATCTTGACTTGCCAAAAACCCGACTTTGCATCAAATTTTGAAAAGACTTTAGCTCCTCTGAGCTGGTTGATCAGTACTCTTACTTGAGCAATTTGATAACCATCTTTGACAGTCTTCTTGTTGACATCTCTGTAGTCAATCACCATTCTAGCTTTTCCTCTGAGGTTTTCTGCATGATTTCTCACGTAGAATGCTGGAGCATGATAAGGGCTAGTGGATGGTTGAATTAATCTCTTGTTCAGGAGATCTTCAATAGCTTTTCTGAATTATTTCTGATCTTCCTCTTTATACTGAGGAATAGCTTTGACATGACAGATGGCATTCATATCATGTAATCTTAATTCACAGACCACTGGGTCTTTTTCCCAAAATTTCTGAGGGTCTACATCGATATTCTGTTCGAGTAGTTTCTTGATTGTATCAAGAGTGGGAATTTTCTGAGACTCAAACTTATTCTGGAAGTGCTTGAGGTTATGCTCATGGATGAAACTAGCTTCTTCTTCTTCACTAGTTTCTTCTTCTTCTTCTTCTTCAGAAGATTCTTCAACAAGTAGTTCTTGTTGTTGTTTGATTTGGAGTATGGTTTCAAATTTGGGTATGTAGGGGTAAGATCACCATGATTTGGTTGCGATCTCTGATATTGTGTAGTAAAGTTTGGCCTACTACCCCTTTGGCTTGAGTAAGCCTATCCGCCCAGAATAATCGTTCTCCTTTTCTGAAGCCTATCTCTTCTTCATCCTGTATGAATCTCTGTTAGAGAATAAAATCATTTCCTAACAAGAAATCTGATCCTTGGCCTTCAGATTGCCAAACATTGTGGATGATAAATGTTCCTCTACCAATGGTGATATGAACATTTTTTGCTACTTTATTCATTGGAAGATGGCTTCCATCAAACGTGACACCAGTAGCTATTCTTTTCTTATCTTCTTTCCAGAGTTCTTCTGGAATTGTAAATCTCTTTGCAATGGTAAATCCTGATCCATTATCTACAAAGGCATGTAGATGATATTTTTTGTGATCAGGGAATTTTAGTCCAATCTCTATGTAGTTGCTGTATCTACTAGTAGAGATGACTTTCGATTATTGAAGCTCATTTTCTTGAGCTTGTTCCTGAGGTATGAATGGTTTACATTCTTCTGGAACAATTTCTGGTGGTTCAACTAGTTCTATATTTTCATCGACTTTTTCTTCTTCGATTTTTTCTTCCTGTAATTTTGAGGAAGATGGAGGAGAGGGTTCCATAATTTTTTGGAACAGAGTTTCTACCTCTTTTTCTTCTTCTTTCTCTTTCTGTTCAAAGAAATATTCTTCATATTCTTGCTCTACTAATTGGCTGACAAGACTATTCTTGGTTTTTCTTCTTGCTTCAGCTATGAAGCATTCTTTGTGATAAGTCTTCTTTGACTTTTCACAAAACATGGGGAGACCATTCTTTTCAGGACATAAGCAGTAGTCACAAACGAATGTACCAGAGTTTACCTGGTAAGAAGACATTTTTGCTTCTGTCTTACTTTCTTCCTAGTTTTTGATTCTCAAGACATTCATCTGTCTAGACTCTGAGTATTCTACTTCAGAATCTGTTTCAGAATCAGATGATTCTTCTTCTTCAGACCAGGCAGAGTATACTGACCTGTCATCATCTTCATCATCATCAGAATAAGCTATTTCATAGCCTTTCATGTTTGCTGTGTCTATTATAGGCTCGTATTCTTCAAATAGAGAGTTAGTAGATCTTTTACCCTTTTCTGGGCATTCATTGGCATAGTGCCATTCAGCTTTACATAACCAGCATATGCAAGCTTTCTTGCCTGGTTGAGTATTCTGATGGTTGACTCTGTTATTCTTCTTTTTCTTGAAGAATTTCTTTTTAGGATCTTCATCATGTTGTTTCTTGTAATTGGAACTTTTCTTGAATTTCCAATCTTTTTTCTTATTACTCTTTTTGAATTTTTTCGAGTAATATTTTTCTTTTCTTTTTCTGTGGAACTTGGATTCTTGGCATCCCCAGTTGGTTGGCATATCCAGTATTCCATAGCAGAAATTTTCAACTCCTTTGAGTTGCTTCTTAGCCATCTTAGCTCTAAGATTGGTTTTGCATTGCTCTTTTAGTAATTGCTGGATTCTGTCGGCAATTCCTCCAACTGAAAATCTTTCAATTGGTTTTTCTGCTATGCTTTCTCGCACAGCTGTTCTCCATGGTTCAGGGAGTTTTCTGTGCAACAGGTTAACTAGACCAGTATTCTCTAGTTCACCAATTGTACAGTAGTATTCTTGAAATTCATTCAAGTATTCTTCAAAATATCTCATGTCACAAATTTTGAGAGCATAGATATTTGATTTGGTCGTTTCTTTAGCATTTTCACTCAGATTTGAGAGATCTCCACAGAACTGATCGTACAGGGGTACTGCAAAATCATACGGAGATTTTGAATTTTTGATCTCTTCAAGCCAGTCTCTTCCTCTGGCAGTCTCTTTGAAAGAGAAATAATATTTTTTTGCTACTCCAGTGGGAGTAGTTTCATAGTACACTTAAAGATCTGGTGCTTCAAATTTTCCAAGGGTTAGAGCAGAAGCCATCATCAGGCTATCAACCCATTGGTAAAGAGTTTTTCTCTTGTCTAGAGCTTTGTCTAGATTTAGCCAGATACCATGAGAGGAAATTAGTACTCTGGGTATATTGTCCTCTGGGACAAATCTTTGAGAATTTCTTTCTTCATTTTTGCCCATAGGGGCTTTCTGAAAAGGAAGTTTTACTTTTCCTTTCTCCCTTGTGATGACTGTTTTGGAATTGGAGCTTTCTCCTTCTTCCATTTCAATATCTTGATAGGGAAGGACCTTTCTTGTCTTCTTGTTTTGAACCTTTTCATTTCTTTGATTAGTTTTTCTAATCGTTCAAGATTTTCGCAAAACGCTGTTTTATTATAGAGATCATAGAGCTTTTGTGCTCTAAGCATATTTACTGGTCTATTTAGATCTGCTTCTAATTCTTCTTCAGTAATGGACTCTGTTGGTTCTTCAGAGTAAGTTGTACCACTAACAGTAGGTTCTCTAGTGCTGTAGCTTCTTCTGAGAATATTTTTGTTTACCCTGATGTTCTCAGGACAGACGTCACTTTTTCTGTGATCGTCGAATTTTAGACTGATATCTCCAGTCTTTCTGCTTTCATATATTGCCGCTTTAGCATTTTCTGACCAGCTAATTTCCATTCAATAGGAAAAGTTACTTCATTCCAAGTAACCTTGTGAATCTGCTGTGAATGGTTCTTCTGGCTAGTGGGGAAACCAGTAGCAAGACCTAGGATATTTGATATCCTGGTTTTAGGTTCTACAGTGGTACTAATCAATTTATAGTATATTTTGTATACTATAGCCAGTTCTTGCATATCTTTTTTCATGGATATGCCATCTGTCTTGACTCTCAGTCTGAGACAGTGAGCTGCATCTTTCAAGCTGGTTGAGAAATTTGGGAAGCAGTTGAAATAAGCTACTTGATTGCATAAAGATGCTTCAAGGGTTCCCAATAGACTAGTTTGAAAATCTGTCAGTCTATTGTCTTGGAGGACACATAGAACTGAACAATTTATGCCTTCTCGAGCCAGAAGTTTTATGCCTACTTGGACTGCTCCAATATGCATAAATTGATAATTTTTTGTTCTTGCTCGGGCAACTTCTTCAGGAGTGATCATCAGTAGATCGGTTTCTCCTGTTGTAGAGGGGGTTGTAAATTCCAATAATTTGGAGTGGTGGCTATCCAACACATCAAATTTTCCCCTTTTGTAGATTTGTTTAAAATCTAACTTTGGAATTGAGGCGTTTTTTACCTCTTGTTCAATTTCGTTGAATTCGAATTCTTTAGCATTAAGGAGTTGTACTCCTTTCTTTTTTCCTAAGATGCTCATCATTTTGACATCTCTTGTATCTTTCGGGTTTTCATACCGAATACTAGTTTGACTAGTAGATGGTCCAAGAAAAATCATATTTGGGACAGGATTCTTCTCAGATTTTTTCTAATGGTTTGAATCCATTAGATTTCTTTGGTTTTACTGTAGGCGCTTTCTTGTCCTTCAGTATATTTTTCATAGAATCCAGTGTTTTTTGCTGTTCATTGATTTTTCTACTAACACTTGTTAGCTTTTCTTCTTCCGTTTTTGGAAGTTCCTTGATATAATCTATTTTGTTTTCCAATTTTTCTAATTGGTAGATTATAGCAGGTAATTTTTCTAGATGCTCTTGACATCTAGATAATTCTTTCAGGAGGATCTGAGGTTTCTCATCAGAGAATTTTAATAGAGAATTCAACTTCTCTAATATTAAATCAGACATTGTCCCCATTAGGGGATTCCCCTTTTGAGCTATTTTACAAGCTCTGATACTAGTGAAGTGCGGATCTAACCAATGCTCAAATAATCCAGACGTTTTTGTTCTTCTTCAAGAATATATAAGAGATTATCTATATCTTGTTCAACTCTATAGATGCTTGTTTGGATTCTAAAGATAGTCTCCCAGTAATTGGGAGTATTTATGTTGAGAGTTTCTCTAAAGAGTTTCAATTTTCTCAACTTTTCTCTCTCTATTTTTAACTCTTTGATTGTATTTCTACAAATAACAAGTAACTCAAGCCTATCGACAATCGGAATTATGAATAGTACAATTTAACTGCTTACCTTTGAGCATTGAGGATGAATTTAACTGCAACATATTATAACAAACAAACTCAAATATAGGCCCACTATGTTTCCCTAATAATAAATGTAAAAGAGGTAAAACTACAGTAGATTGTGAGAGATGAGGCAAAGGAAGAGGTAAAAGGGAGCCGGACCAAAAGGTATCCTATGTGTAGAACTTTGATTGGTTATAGGCAGCCCTTGCTGACCAGGGCTAGTCAGCGAAGTTTTTTCCGAAGTTTATTTAGGTTTTGTTGAAGTGCTAATGACATGAGTTGGAATTTGTCAATAGTTAACAATAGTATTTTAATTCAATTTACTCATATTATCATCATATCACAAATGACAACAATTGGAGACACAAAAGTAATCAAAATCCTTGTAATAATCTTGTGCTAGGATGACGAAAGGGCAATCGACACCTCATAAGCTACTCATAGTCAAAAGATTAATGGGCATAATACATCTTGTCCTCAAATAGGAGGAGATGACATCATTTCCTCACTTAGATGTATAAGTCTGCATACTCTACTTTTATGTTGATCCATATAATAATAAGGCCCTCTCCATTTATACCAGATGTTTTGTGTTTTTCAGTATCCTCCTCTCCTAGTCACAGCTAGTCTAGCTTCCGTCTTCGAATACCATTTCTCTTACTCTACGATCTCCATCCCAACATCTCCTCAAGGTATGTTATGTTTGGATAAGGGAAAATATGATGATTGTATGATTATATGTTTTTTGTGTGAAGTGAAAGTATTTCGGACGAATAATTACCTAAAACATTTTATTTTTGAGGGGTCAAGAGTTTTTTATTCGTTAGGTTTCTTCGAAAACTTCCTTTACGAAAATTGTAGAGCGTATCGATACTAGTTCGTGGACATGCGACACGTTTTTTTTGTGATCGTATGAAGAAGTTATGATCAACGGAAGTTCTTTTCATTTTTGGAAATTTCAGTATAAATAGGAAAATTTCATAAATTATGTTTTAGTTTCCTTTTTCGGAAACTTTGCGGAATTTTCCGGAAACATTTCTCTCTCAAAGAACCCTCGACCCTGCCGAAAACTCGTTGACCCAACCCGGATTTATTTCGATTTTCTGGCATCTTCCAACGACACCACAACCATAGACCGACGTGTCTCGGCTTCCTCGTTAGATCCCAGCCACTGACCTTAGCAGATTCGCGCTGTACATGGCGGATTGAAGGTCTAAAGTTGCGGCGGCGCCAACCCGGTTCTATCTTCGTTTTTCGGCCACAACGGCGCTTGAAACCACTTGGGTTTTGTAGCCCTCTTCTGCAACAAGGTTTTCATGTGGTGACTCAGCTCTATTCTCACCATAGGTGGCGGATTTGGCGATTGAAGTTTTGGCCATCTGAAATTTTCGAGCTTGATCTAGCTCGATCCAGGCTGAATTGGACTTAGTGCCAAGTATGAAAGTTGCTCCTCTTGTTGTGATCTACTAGATTGTCGGAGCTGATTTTGTTGGTTTGGGGTTTCACCAGTGGCACGTGAGGTTCACATGCAGTCACTTGTGGAGGCGCGTCTGGCCACCTTTGGAGCAGTACTTTGCTATGTTATCTTATGTTCGTCGACACAAACATGTAGAGATGTTTTGTGCTACCTTTGCTCGATCTTTTGGATGAGTTAAGTTATTTTCAGTTTTGATTTGTTCGATTTTTGATCAGTGAGGATCTAACTGCTGGATCGTTCTTTCGTCTGGGCGATTTGACCCTAGAAGTGTTTAGAAGACTTTGTGGTGTCTCGGGTGAAGTTTGGCCTCTATTGGTGTGAACTTCGGTTTTTAGTTCAAGTGTGCATTTCAAACTTTAAACGTTTTGTGCGTTATGGTAATGAGTTGTGACCTTGATTTGATTACATGCTTGACGAAGTTGATTTAGGGAGATTGTTGTGGTTTGTGCTTATCTCGATTTGTGTGTGAAGATGCAGTGGGATATAGGGGTGAGTAAATCTCACGGTGTCTCGGTTCATGAATTAGTTATGTTATTGTTTTAGTAGAAATAATTGTTAGTTGTGAAATCATAATTGTTATAAAAAAATGATTTGTTCTGAAATATATGAACTTGATCATCAAAGGTTCATGGATAAGTGAATATGAAGATTTGTTATAAAATGATTTTCTAGTTGTGTACATCGTGAACTATAATTGGTATTATGGTGAGATGGTCTGGTTTGATGATCACTATAGTTTTGTGATATGATTTGAAGAAAATAAATGATTTTGGAAAAGAACGGACGGTGTTGTTGGCTTTCTGTTTTGAAAGAAGTATGTACAATTGAGATGATTGTGTGTGAAAATAATATTTCAAAAATGAGTTCTATATTGTTTTGAGATTGACATCGAGTTGTGAAAACAATATTTTGAAGCGGACATTTATATTGTTTTGAGATGGTTTTAAATTATGAAACCGATTATTGTAAAGAGTATAATTTTGTTATCATGTTCGATGTTTTATTGAGAGTGTTGAGTCCATTGTGGCTTTTATTGATGTGTGGGCATATGATCATGGTTGTGTGATGATATTGATAATGGTATAGTTGTCAATTGTGGAACTGTGTTTTGTTGAATTACCTCATATATAGTGTAATTTGAACCGTTGTGGTTGTACCAATGTGGTAGCTTGTGTGGTAGTACCTGTGTGGCGGCTTGTGTGGTGACCAGTGTAGTAATATGTGTTGCGATGGTCATGATTCTACTCAGTGATGATTAAAAGAAGTCTTGAGTGTATTCTTCTTTTGTTGTGTTGAAATGTCATTGGGATGACTTGTGTTTTCTTTTGAGAGAAAAGCATGTTGATTTTGTTTGTGTGATTGACATAATAATGATTGTGATTATTGCTGCAGTGATTGTGTTTCTTGTAAAAGAAAGCATATTGATTTTGAGATCATTGATTGTTTGGAGTTACATTATTTGAATTTTGAATTATTTGATTTCATCGTAATCTCCCAAACTAAATTATATGCAAGGATTACTATTTTATAAATTGATTAGTTTTAATGTAATCTCTTGAACGAAACTATATGCATGGATTACTATGATCCTAAATAGCGTGATTTTAATGTAGTCATGTGAATTAAACTATATGCAAGGATTACTATGATGTTGGATTGTGTGATTTTTGGTGATCTCTTTAACTAATTTCTATGTAGGGATTACTAGTGGTACTTTGATTTGATTGTGAGAGCTATTGTGGTTTGAGATTTACATTACTGTGTAAATTATTGTTGCGTCTTAAAATGATTTAAAATGTCATGAAGGTAACAAAGGTTTTGGTTTTCTAAGAAAGGAGTTGAGATTTAAGTGGTGCTGATAATTGATTTCACCTTTAATATTACTTGAGGTGGAATTGTTTTGGTTATAATTTTGGTAATCGGATGCTAAGTTGAGATTTTGTAGCATGTAGATTTTAGTCATGAGTTGACTTACTTAAGCATGATGTTGAAAGATATGAAGTTGATGATGGTTTGATGTATGCATATTGTTTTGTTAGGTTGAGATAACCTAAGCATGTGTTTCTATTTTGTTTGTTTGAGTTTACTCACACGAGCTTCATAAGCTTACGGGGTTTGTTGTTGCAACTCGGTGTACTATTTAATGGTGTAAGGGTTTATCAAGCAGATTAGGGTGAACGTGGTTGAAGCTGAGGTCCCTTACTATTGCAACTGTAGGATTAGGAACTTAATTGTTGTCTTGCACTTGTTAGTCTTTCTCTATGTAGTGAGCGTGGTGGCTGTGTTTACTTATTGTAAACTTTGTGTAATGTAATATGTGACTCTAAAGAATCAGTATTTATTGACATTGTGCATTCAGAACATCTTTGCGAACTTGTTTTAAAAGAAAAAAAAATTTCAAGTATTTTGTATTGATGTCTGAAACATCACGCTCGGAGTATTTGTGTTGTTAACTTAATTTACACACTCTAAATCCCAAAAAGATACAACCAAACAATAGAAATTGCAATTAAAGCTGTGTTTAGATGAGACAATTATAAATTCTTGAGAAATTTTGAAATGATGGAATCTACAACTCTATCAATTAAAATTCCATTGATTGCAATTGTTTGTATTTATATAAAATTTGGAATGTGTAATAAATTAAGAAAGTTTTAGACAAATTAAAATATTAAAAATTAAAAAAAAAATCTTGTTTTGGAAACTAATAAAGTCATAGAAAGAAACTTTTGCAAGGAAATTAAAAAGGGTTTTTGTCCATTTACCTCATTTCTAGAGATTTTTTCCCACTTACCCTATTAAGTTTTTTTAATTCTCTCTTACCCAAAACACTTTAAGGAGGTCTTCCCTAATACCCCATTAAGAATTTTTTTTTTGTTTTTTATTTTTTTAAAAATCATTTTACCCTCATCCTTTTGTTACGTAGAGAGAGAGAGAGAGAGAGAGAAACCATAAGGGACTTCGCCGGAGCCCAGTCATGGGCCGTCGGATTCCCGTCATCGACCGCCACCCCACTGGAAAGGTTTATTGTCGCAATAGACATCTATTGCCCACCAATAGAGGGGAAATAGACCTTTATTGCCCCCAATATATGTTTATTCCCCTAATAGTCTATTGCCCCATAATAGACATTTATTGCCCCCCAATAGAAGTCTATCAGCCATGTATTGCCCTTCAATAGACGTTTATTACCCCCTAATAGACGTCTATTGCCCCCTAATAGGACTTTCAGTCTCCAAAATGGGAACTAATCTCTCTAAATCTAGACAAATAAAACTTTGATTACAGAAAAGAAACAAGGAGATTACATCAATTCAAAATGTCTATTGCCCCCCAATATAACTTTCGATCGCCGGAATTCTGCCCCTAATAGATGTCTCTCTCTATTTCCTTCTCGGATTTATGCCCAAAGCTTACAAAAAAAAAAGTTTGATTTCGACACCCAGAGAAATGCTCTGCGCACCCACGCAGCAGTTGGACCAAATCACTAGGTTCGAGTCTGGGTCTGGGTCCTGCAGATAGTCCGACAGAGCTGGAAGCTGGACCACGACACCTTCTCCTGGTCGCCGGCGACGAGATCTCCCACTACGTGAAGGCAAGTGTATCTCGATGAGTCGGTGTCGCCGAAGCCTTGAAGGTCAGGTGCGACGGTCGGTAGCCGAGCGAGGCCACAGTCTGGTGTTGGTGCCTCCATGCCAAATGTCCAAGAAGCTGTGGTGGAATAGGACCTCCGATGACAACGTCGTCGGTGAAGGGCGACGGGGGAGAGAGAGAAAGTAGAGAGAGAGAGAGAGTATCGTCAAAGAGAGAAAGAGAGACAGTGTGGCATGGCAGTAATTTATTAATTAGGCTGAGGGCAAATTTGTCTTTTTATTTTAAATTGGATAAGTGAGATTAAAAATCTGTTGTTGAGGTAAGTGAAATAATTTTTGTTCATTTTGGTGCTTTTGGTCAAGGACCCAATTAGAAATGACATGTATTTTGGTAGAAATAGAAGTGAGATATTCGGACAATCAATTTCTTCATTTTGTTTTGGAAATTAATAAAGTAATAGAAAGAAACTTTTGCAAGAAGATTTGAAATGACATCTATTTTGATAGAAGTTTGAGTGAAGAATTTGGACAATCAATTCCTTAATTTTTTTTTCCATAGAGAAATTCATAATTTCCAAGTTTAGAATGCCAAACGAGATAATTCATGTTTAGCAATTATGAATTCCTTTCTTTCATTTAAATTCCATATATTTTTCCTTCATCCAAACCACCAAAATTTAATTGATGAAATTATAGATTCCATCATTTATAAATTCATATAGATTTTTCTCATCCAAACACATCGTCAAAGAATTTGGACTGTGAAAATTTCTGATATATTACTTCTAGGTTGTCTTCGTTAGCTTCAATTTCTCTAACCTTTGTTCCTGATCATCTAAGTGTTTGACCTTTTACATTTTTGAACTTGCAGTTTACTTGGCATGGTCTACTTGTGACGATAGATGATGGCCATGGCTCTGCATGTAGTTTGTGTTTTTCTCGTTATTTCATATACTGCATAGGAGATCTGGTTTGCGTCTAGATTTAGTCTGGGATTTAGTTGAGTTCGGGTTCTAATCTTAGACTTGTGTCAGATCTAGTCTGGTTTATGTGTTCATGGTGTTTACAATCTAGCGTAAGCTTGTCAATGAACCGGATTTTGATCCTGATCCATTGTTATCGAATGAGTTTGGATTTGATAATTCAGTCTATTAATCGACTAAGGATTGAGATCGGTGAATCTGTTAATTTAATAGATTAGATACAAATTTATGTTCATTTGATCCGTTAAAAACCACATCTCATATATAATAATAAAATATTATAGGGTGCGGCTATTGTCACTCTACTAATTACTTTGTTCACTCTACAAATTTTTGATTTATCAAAAGACTAAAATACCCTAATATAAAATTACAAGAAAAGTCAATATTATTAAAAATTACAATAATTTTTCTTAGGGTGCGGCTATTGCCACCCTATCATTTAATTTGTTCACCCTACTTGCTCATTACACCCTACATTTTAATTTCAATTATTAAATTTACTTATATAACTCATTTCTCTTTCCAGAAATCCTTATATGACATATCCAATTAAAAAAGAATTTTTTTGACAAAAAACTCTCATTTAATTTATACTAATAACAAAACTAAAATATATTAAAGTTTCCTAATAAAATCATAATCTGATTTACTTCCATTTTTTTTTCTTTCAGTTTCAATGTTCGACTACTTCAATCTATAGCAAAAGATTAATAATTTAACAACTATGAGTAATGAAGAAAAGATTGATTTTTTTTTTTTGTGTTTTAATTTTTTATTTTCAGTATTCATAAAGAATATTGCAAAGATTTTGATGAAGTTAACACTAATGGTTTTGTGAATTGAATAACGAATTAACCATGAGGAGAGAATAAAAAGACAAAAAAAATAAGTAATAAATTCAAATTTGGGTGGAGAAGAAGAAGATTAATGTTATCCAATGAGAAATTAAGAAGTCTTTATATTTAATTAATTGGTTATGTATTTAGTTTTCTCTACAAAATTAATATGGGATAATGATAAAAAAAGGTCATTTTGAAGTGTCTTATTATAATTTAAACACCACAAATGTTCCGATGATAATTAAGGTCACCTGTTCACGATCTACCACTGTACTTCAAAATAATTACAAAACTGCCACCGTCAGTTTTCTTTGGCAGTTTGTGGCCGATAAAGTAAAACGGCACTATTGTTCATCTTCTCCACATTATTTCGGGATTGCAAACATCAAAAAATCGCTCAAACCTACTCCGAAATAGAGAATTCTTAATCCTCTTCATCTCCGGCGGCCACATTCTGAGTCACATACATTCTCCGACAACTGTTTTGCTCAACGATGAAGCAGCGCTGACTCTGCAAAAGTACTTCACAGAAAAAACCCCAAATTTTAGGGATTTGAAGAATTGCAGAACTCGAATCGTCTACCTCGACCGGGTCATCTTTCAGCCTCAATTCTCAGAAACTTCTCTTACTTAATTTTGAGTCATTGAGATAGTGTTCAGTTTTGGAATTATAAGTCAAATATGATTTATAATTATTTCTGCATTTGATTCTGAAACAAAACAATTCGATTCCAAGTTTTGGTTTGGTTTAAGTGAAGATTTAAAGCTTTTTTGAGTGGAGATGATCAATGACTGTCTTTAAATTTTAGTTTGATGCTATAACATAGCCAGTGACATAGGCTACTGAGTGGGTATCATTTGATTTTGGAGTGGCTCTATTTCCATTTTGGTGTGATTTGATACAGAGAAATGGACAGTAACATAACCATTTATGTGGAGATAATGACTGTATATGATGCTGTTTAGGCTTTAGGCTTTACTTGAATGGAAATTCTCCTAGTGCAAATACATATTTTATTGGCTCAGATAATGAAACTGGCCAGTGAGGTCACTGGACAGGTCGCTAGACAAGTCAAAGGCCAGATAAGTCACTCGAAAAGGCCAACTCATTGGCAACGTGTGTTAACCTCCTGTCAGTGATCATGTAACTGGCCATGTAACTTACAATGTATGTAACTGATCAAGTAACTGGCCATGTAACTTACATATATGTAACTGATCATGTAACTGGCTATGTAACTTACAATGTATATAACTGAACATGTAACTGATAAAGTAACTGGCCATGTAACTTACATGTATGTAACTGATAAAGTAACTGGCCATGTAACTGGTCTTGTAACTGCATGTAACTGGTCATGTAACTTATAATGTATGTAACTGAACATGTAACTAATCATGTAACTTACAACATATGTAACTGGCCAAGTAACTGATTATGTAACTGACGTCGAAATTGACATGAGCTGTAACTGACCATGTAACTGATCATGTAACTTACAATATATGTATTTGGCCAAGTAACTGATTATGTAACTGCAAACTCAATGCTAACCTTCTTATTTTTTCAACAGAATTTAAACATCAGAAATGACAAGAACAAAAAGAAAAGAAAGGGAACCAAGCGATGATGACGAAGACTACCAATGTCACGCCCCGAATTTCGAATACGGATATTCGAATCCGAAACGCGATAAATAAATCGACACATAAAAAAAATTCTAGAACCTTCTTTAAATAAATCAGAGTAAATACAAAGTAGTGTTTACAAAAATCCAACGAATGGATAATAAATGTAAACGCCCACAAGGAGCATACCAAAAGGTGGCAGTACGCTAAACAAAAACGGTCAAAGACCTAGCGCCGCCCGCGCCCCTCGTCTCGATCTCAGCCCTGATGATCCTGACCTGCAGGAACAACCGCTACACCATGGAATAGTGCACCGGGATAGCAAACAACATCCCGGTAAGCTTGTGAAGCTCGTATGAGTAAATTCTAATTAACTGACACAACTCTCAAGAACAAGGATTAGTCGAAGACAAGAATAAATCAAAATGATCAGATTAACATCACAACTTAATATTATCCAAAACTCAATTAAAGATCAAAGAGAGAACACCAACAAAATCCCCCGAGACTACGTACTCACGATGCAGTAACCCCGTTACCATCATGACGGCACGTTCTCACAGACTAGAGCTCTAACTGATCGTAGCTTGTCACCTCGGCCGAGGTACAAACCTACGATATCATACACTTCGGTTTCTATTAAACCGTCGGACTTCGGACACCCCAGTCCTCAGAACAATCCTACTTCGGTTACTAATAAACCGTCGGACTTCGGACGCCCCTGTCCTCAGAACAATTCATTTAAAAGAATCATAACACAACTCAAACACTTTCCTCAAGTAAACACACATTTACATAATAATCAATACATCACGATAAAATCAAGAAATTCATTTTAAATTCGTTTTCATTACCTGTGAGCCGTAGCCCTATGAACCGTAGTCGATCAAGCTCATATTATTTCAAACAAAACTTATTTTTGAAAACGATAAACAAATATAAATCAATTCCGAATAAAAACGACTCGGTTCATAAACGAACCCTGTGAGATTTACTCACCTCTAATCCAGCTGCGTCTTCTATAAATCAAACACAGTAATCCGCACGCTCGTCAACTCAATCACAAGTACCTAATCAAGTACGGTCTTTGCTTAGCAAACGAAACACAAATAAACTTAAACGACGATCCAACGGTCGGTTTCTAAAACAAGGATGATCCAACGGCTTGATCCTCACGGATCGCCCTTGGAAACATCCAAATCAAATTATATGAAAATCCGACGGACGGATTTTCACGAATCGCTCCCTAATCACTGTTTTACAATTATACGAAAATCCAACGGTCGGATTTTTGCCCGTGACCACACAAAGTCACTGGGACAGTCATACGATCATCATATCAAAACTTTAAGTCCATCGGACAGTCCAAACTTCTTAGATCAAAAATCAAACGATCGAAATCGATCGAAATCTAAAAATTCATAACTAAATCATACGATATCCGAAAAATGCGTATAATATGCCGAAATGATCGTATTGAAATGTAGAATCATAAAATGGACAGAAACCAAATTTTAGACCTCCGGAGGTGGCCGGAAAGGGCCGCCGGAGTTAGTGGCAGAGCCGCCGCCAACCACCACCAATGGTGTCGGGGCCAAGTTTCTCTTCTTCATTTTTACATACTGGTCAATACTCATAACTAGCACAAGACCAAAAAACGACGGAAAGAGGTCGAAACATACCAAAACAGTCGAGGTGGCCGGAAAAACTGCAGAAAACGGCGAGCTTCGGTTCGACGTGAAAACGTCCTTCAATGGCTTCGATCCCTTCTGGAGATTTGTTCAGCAACTCAAGGCGAGCTCCCCAGTTCAAGAATCACTCAAAAATATCCACTGTAGCTCGAGATATCAAGCACACAGTCCGGTTTTCGATCTAGAACGGGTTGCGCTTCCAGTCGCCGCCACAGGCCACGCCGCCGTGGAAGGTTGCTTCTGGGAGCTTCAGGAAGTTGAGGTGAGCTTGTTGGTGAAGTTTAGTGAGCTTTGGTGGCTTGTAGCTCGAGATATCAAGATTGGACCAAAATCGAGCTAAAACGGACTCAAGCTCGCCGCCGCCGTTTCCGGTCGTGCCGCCGCGCAAGGCTGCCTCCAGAAGCTGCGCAAGGCTGAGTCGAAGCTGTGGGAGGTGGTTTGAGGTTGATTGGTGGTCTGAGGTGAAAGTTATGGGTCTTGGAATCCTTGCCCTGTTTTCGGTTCGACGGAAACGAAGAAAAACGAAGGAGAGAGAAAGAGGAACAGTGGAGAGAGAAAAGAGGCCGGGTGAGAAAAATGAAATTTTCTAAAAAAAAATTAGGGTTTTTTCCTATTTATACCCGAAATCGAAAACTTCAAAATGCCGTAACTAATTCAAGAAAAATCCGATCACGGTGTTCCGCATACGCACGGACTCGTATAGACGAACTCTACGACTTTCGTGAAGGGAGTTTTCCCAAATTTCTTACGTACAAAAAGTCGATTTCTTGAATTGTACAATTCGAGCTTTTGCTAATTCTTAAATTCTGATTTCTCGATTAATCCCGAAAGAGCAAGTCGTTGAGACAAAAATTCATGAAATTGGACTTTAATAATTTCGTACAAATTATAAGAATTAAATCTTGAAAATCGAGGTCATTACAACCAAGAGGTGGAATTAGAAGATGAAGAAGACGATCGAACGATACACAGAAAGAAGAATTCGAAGAAGAGCTTGAAGAAATAAAAAAAAAAGGAGACAGGAAGAAACAGAAGAAGAAGAAGAAGAAAAAGAAGAAGAAGAAGAAGAAGAAGAAGAAGAAGAAGAAGAAGAAGAAAAAGAAGAACCATCACCAAAGAAGATTCCCAATAAGAGCTTGAAATAAAAAAAAATAAAAGACACGAAGAAACAGAAGAAGAAGTAGAACAATCACCAAAGAAGGGTTCTTCAAAAGTTATTAGCAAAAAACAGAAAGTAAAGAAGGTAAAAGATTCTGAAGAGCAAGCAGAAGTAGAAGAAAAACCTGAAGCAGTACCAAAGAGAAAAAAAAAAGTGAAACCAGGACATGTGCAGTACAGGTGCACATTAATAAGTTTCTTGAACACAATTAAAGATAACAAGAAGAATCTCAGTGCAAGAACATTAGATTTGCTGAGGCAGTCACCATTTGGAAATATTGTCGATGCATTCCATGGTGGCTACATAGAGGAGAAGTCAGCCAAGAAATATGATGATTTCATTACACTCCTCCTGCAGGCCTATGACCATGAAAATGACCTCTTCTTCTTTGGAAATAAGAAATTCAGGATCTCGACAAGAGATATTTCAAAGATCCTAGGAATGCCAGAAAAAAGGTGAGTTGGTCCCAAAGACTTCTGAGGGTGTATATCAGTCCGACTTTGTCCAGCAGTTTTTTTCAAACACAGCGAGAATTAACAAGAGAGCCGTGGAGAAAGCTCTGCATGATGCGCTCAAAGAGAATCCAACAACAGAGGAAGGGATTGAGAAGAAGGACAAAAATGTGGCAAGATTAATCTTGCTTGCTTGTCCATCAAGTTTCTGTTCCCAAACGTAGGAGGAACAATTTCATGGGACTACGTAAAAGCCTGCGAAAATTTGGATAAGATCGGATCTTATGACTGGGCAAGGGAAGTTGGAAGCTTCTTAAAAAAGTCTATAAAGACTTTGAAAAAGAAAAAGGAGTCAAGCAACCCATATAGTAATACTGGTAAGTTACTGTCAGACTAAAATGTAACTGGTCAAGTCACTGATCAAGTTAAACTGCATGTCATTCGTCAAGTCACTATGACTTTTTTTTTTTTTTTTGTGCAAGCACTATTGGTTCTGTCAAAAGACTGGAAAAATCAAGCCAATATCTGGAAGGGAGAATGAAGATCATGGGATGAGAAAATGGGACCTCCAGAAGCTGATACAGAATTGGACAAGTTTTAACAGCTTGAAAAAAATAGAGGTATTTTCTTCTTTGTCAAAGTAGTTGTCACTGGACACGTGACTGGCCAAGTAACTATCTTGGTTAAAAGTCACTGATTAAGTCACTGTCACACTGCATGTCAATGGCCAAGTCACACTTCATGTCACTGGCCTTCATAACTGTTGTAAACATGTCATTGCTTATGTCACATAGCATGTCACTGACATATTGAATATGTTTCTTTCAAAAAATCTTTGAAAACCTAAAGGAGGATAGAGAGGAATCAGAATCCGAGGAAGAAGAGAATAGATCAGATGAAGCAAAGACAGTTCCGGAAGGAGAGGAAAAAGGAGCTGACGATCAGAATTGTGAAAACGAAGAAGATAACCTAGAAGTTGAGGTGGCTGAATAGGAAACAGCTTCAGAAAAAAACAAGTGGGACAAAGAGCTTCAGAAAAAGGAGGAGGAGATAAGATATATGACTGTGGAGAAAGATAATTTGAAGAAAAAACTGAATGAAAAGGAACAGGAACTAAGGAAAATCACGGAGGACATGGTGAATCTGGAGGAACGAAATGCTACACTTGTGACCGAGAATTTCTGCCTTGCATCATATGTGAAGGAGTTAGAGATAAAATTGAAGGAATTGGAGCAAATGTTGAGCCCAAAGATTCGCACCTCAACAGCAGCACAACTCCCCACTTCTGAACTCAACAGAAGAAAAAAATGAATCAAATGGAGCTGCATCTAAGGCTGCTGAAAACACAGAAAAGAAAGATCAATCGACTGTTGAGGAAGGTCAGTCCCATGGGATCTGCACAGTCGAAGAATCTGCAGAAGAAGCAGCTCAATCTCCACCTCACTGCACAGTGGCAGAAGAAACTAAATCGACACCTCCATCACACAAGGAGTCACAGTTCCAGAGCCCTACAGTCCACATGCTCACAATGGCGGAAATGGAACAACAAGCTGACAAGTGTCAGATAGTAAAAAGTCCTATAGTTGAAGAAGCATTTCAACTTCGTACGTTGAGCATAGAGAAAGAGAAGAAGACACCAGAGCAGAGCAAAAAGGGAGAGTTAACAATGCACCTCACAGAGCAACATTTTGGTGAAACGGTATCATCAATGGGTCTCTACTCTTACGTTGTGAGATTAAAGAATAGGAGAAGAACACAGAAAAAGGACAACATTTACTGGTGGGGAGATGTGAAAGCAAAACGACAGAAGAAAACAAAGGAGATTGAAGAGAGATTAAAAGATGCTGAAAAGAAAGAAAAAGAAAAGGAGATGAAGGCCTCACTGCCAGATGCTGAACGTAAAAAGCTAGAACAGATGGTAGCACAATAGAAGTTGGACGATTTACCAGAGGATGTTCTGGAAGCAATAAGAGAGATGGACGCTGCAGAAAATGCACAAATCAATAAAGAGCCAGAAGAGAAACAGCTACCTCCTGAGGTTGTAGACTGGGAGGAGAGCAAAGTATACAATTTTATGGACCAGGACACCAAGAGGAGAGTCTAGAAATACTGGCAAAATGCACCATCAGGGTAATACTTTAATTAAGTTAAAATTTTATTTTAAACTTATTGTAACTGGCCAAGTAACTGTTTATGTAGCTATCAAAGTAACTGGCCAAGACGAAAATTCTATTTTAAACTTATTGTCACTGGCCAAGTAACTGTTTATGTAACTGTCAAAGTAATTGGCCAGGCCATCGTTCATGTATATGGCGAAGTCACTGGCCATGTGAAGTCACTAGCCAAGTCACTGTCCATGTAACTGACAAAGTAACTGGCCAAGTAAAGTCGCTGGCCAAGTCACTGTCCATGTAAATGCGGAAGTCACTGGCCAAGTCATTGGCCATGTGAAGTCACTGGCCAAGTCACTGTCCATGTAACTGACAAAGTAACTGGCCAAGTAACTGTCCATGTAAATGCGGAAGTCACTGACCAATGAGTTGGGCAAGTGAAGTCATTGGCCATGTGATTGTTAAATAACCGACATCACAATCTATGTTACTTACACTATTCATTCTTTGCAGAGTATACTTCTGGGATGGAAGACGGTATGGAGCACAGGTTTCAAGACAGGATTTAAAGGACATGATCATGGATGAACCGATAGCAAGCAATTGCATCGAATGTTATGGAATTCTCTTGACTGATCAGCTGTTGGAGAAAGAATCACAAGGCTTGGATGTCCCAACTTTTATGAATCCCTTATACTGGGTAAGTTGTGGAATGATTATCAATCTCCAATCAAAGCAAATAATTCTTAATTGATAATAACTTATCTTCTTTTTTTCTTACAAACAGCATTCTGCAGAAAATTTGACGGTGTATTATGTACATCTGTACCTCTGCGAACCACTATTCCAGAATCTGGCAAGATCCAACTATATATTCTTCCCAATCTTACATGAATCAGGATTTCATCATACACTGCTAATTTTTTACAAGGAATTAAAGAAATGGTTCCACTCTGATTCAAAAAGACCAAAAAAATCATCAACTGGAAAATGCTTTCAAAATGTCCAAAAAATGGTATGGAACACTTTCGTCATACTAATTTCATATATTTAATTTAAGCAGAAAGCATATTATTGATTATGTTGCAATGTTGGAAATGCAGGTTGAAATGGTAGAGCTTAGGATGACAGCAGTCAAAGAACAAGCAGATGACATGCTAGGACAAGGTTGCAGGATGAAATTTGATGAAAAGAACAGTTCAGAAGAACAACTAAAAATGATGGAAGTTCCATTGACTGAAACAGAGAGAGAAAGCATAAAGTGGATCAAGGATAACTATAAACGAAAAATGGCAGTGACAGAACTAAAAGACAACCCTCAACAAGGAGAAGATTCGAAAGTACACAGCTCTTTAAAAATGTCAATATAATCATTATAAAGTTCAAATTCATTTACTTCAATTTTTATATGATGAACAGATTGGATTGTGGACTTTTTGTAATGTACACAATGGAGAAAATTTCGCAAAAAGGGACAGTTCCAAAGAAGCTCACAAAGGATGATATTTTGAATTTTAGAGCTCATGTGGTAAAGTCATTTGTAGAAAGTAGGCACAGCTAGAAATCAAAACATAATTAAGTGTAGAAATTTGTTTAGGGAATAGGATAGGTTATATAGTTTTTTCGAATTGATTCATCATATATATCCATTCATTTGTTCAATCGGAATTTCCATTTTTTAATATTTTCTTGCATATATTGCTTCAGTATATAAAAGTTTGTTTGATATGATCTTCTTAAATGAATTCATGTACTTAGGTACCTTTTAAAGTAAGTAACTGGCTAAGTTACAGAGAAACTGAATGTCACTGGAAATGGCGACCTGAATGTCATAGACCAAGTCACTGTACGTCTCAAGTAACTGGCAAAGTCACTGACAACGTAACTGCCCAAGTAACTAGCCAAGACAATAAACTAGTCAATCAATAAGTCTACAGATCTTATAGCAAGACACTGGACAAGTCACCAGCCATGATTTGGCAAAATAATTGTAAAAGGTAATGTCCTGAGCCAATACATAAAGCAAGTAACTGTAAAAAAATTCATGTCCTTATGTACCCTATAAAGTAACTGGCCAAGTCACTGGCAAAGTAATTGACATGCAAAGTCACTCACTAGCAAAAGACAAGACATTACCAAACTGATCTTTTTATTTTTAATTGCAGCGTGCTGCTGCAAGACAACAAACTGTAAAAAAATTCATATCCTTACATGCATTATAAAGTAACTGGCCAAGTCACTTTAAAAAATAATGTCATGAGCCAATAAATAGAACAAGTAATTGTAAAAATTGAAGTCACTGCTTATGTCACTGTCTATGTTTGAAATTACCCATCTAACCCTTCAACTACAACAAAACTGCCACTGGCAGTTATCTAACCTGAGGGCGACTATTTCTCTTGGTTCATTTTACAATATCTTTTCACAATTTAAAAATTCAGAGAAACTGCTCAAAGATTTTCTCTCCGGCTAAAACAGCGGACAACGACTGATTTCCTCTACCGTGAACGGTGGGTAAGCAAGAGTGATTCACCGACTAAGCCCCAAATTCTACGGTTCTACAAATTTACCGAAAATATTTGAAAATTTGTGCTCGTCAGACAGCCGCCGGTAACTTCCTCCTACTTCTTTCATATAATTTCGATTTGAATAGCTTGCTTTTTGTTTGAATTAGAAAAGATATTTCAATTACATGTGGAGTCTCATCAGAAAATGAATTTGCATGCGAGATTTGTTTGACTTACATGTGGAATCTGATGAGAAAATGATGAGACTTGTTTGACTTACATGTGGAATCTAATGAGAAAATGATGATTTCTGTTTGAATTACATGTGGGATTTCATGAGAAAATGAATTTCCATGTTAGTTTTGTTTGAATTACATGTGGGATGATGCCAGAAAATTTCAGCATTTTGTCATTGTTCAATGTCTTTGTCACTGCCCATGTCACTGCACTGGTCACTGGCTAAGATCATGTAACTGTTCATGTCACTATCATAAACATGTGCATAAATATGTCACTGGTTATGTAACTATCAAAATAACTATTGAATTCTAATTTTCTTAATTGTTTACAGGATTTTTTAAAAAAGTTCGAGGAATGGACCAACTAAAAAGAAAACAAAGTGAGGAATCCGAAGAAGAACAATCTAAAGAACAAAGTCCAGAAGCAACAATTGGGGAAAAGTTAAAACTGATAAAATGGAAGAAAGTAAATGAGAGAAAAAAGGGAAAGCAGAAAACTGAAGATGAACAAGAATCAAGTGAAGATGAGGAAGAAACAATTGAAGTTGAAGAAGAATCTAATGAAGAACAAGTCCGGGGTAAGAAGACGAAGAAGGATAAAGAGAAGAAAACTGGAAACCAGAAAAGAAGAAAATTGGAAGGAACTGAAGGAGGAGAAGAATCTAATGAAGAACAAGTCCGCAGTAAGAAGAAGAAAAAGGATAAAAAGGAGAAAACTAAAAAGGAGAAAAGAAGAAACAGGGAAGAAACTGAAGATGAAGAAGAAGAATCTGATGGAGAAGAAGTTCGTGCCAAGAAGAAGAAGAAAATGGATAAAAGGAAGACAAAAAAAGAGAGTACAAATAAGAAGAAAGAAACTGACGAGGAAGAAGATACAAAGGATGATGAAGAGGAAAAAGTCCCAGGGAAAAGGAAAAGATATGTAAAAGAGGGTTATGTGCAGTATCGCTGCACAATGCTTGCTTTTCTGAAACAATTGCAGAAAACAAAAATAACCTGACTGAAGGGACTTTAGAGTTGCTGCAGAAAACTCCCTTTGCAACACTGATAGATGCATTCCATGGAGGTTCAATTAAAGAAAAGGATGCAAAGAAATCAGATGATTTAATCACACTTCTGCTACAAGCATACGACAGCGACACAGACCTTTTTGTGTTTGGAAACAGGAAATTCAAAATGTCAACAAGTGATATATCTATGATTTTAGGAGTGCCGGGATCCAGGTTATTAGTACCAAAGACCAAAGAAGGAGCATACAGATATGAGTTCGTGACTAAATACTTTGACAAAAAGCAGAGGATCAACAAGGCAACTGCAGAGGAAGCTTTGAACAAGGCATTGGCAGAAACTCCAGAAACAGGGGAAGAAAAAACGAAACGGGACATAAATGTTGCCGTATTAGTACTCTTGAACCTTTTCATCAAACTCCTGTTCCCAAACTCTGGAGGAACAATATCTTGGGACTATATAAGAGTCTGTGAAGAGGTGGAAAGTCTAGGAAAATATAGCTGGGCAAAGGAAGTTGGCGACTTCCTTAAAAAATCAATTAAATGAAAGGGAAAAGAATCCCAAAACATGGCAGGTTGCGTGATATTGGTGATGGTAAATTCCCGTACCTTGTTAAAAATTTGTTTATGCATCATTTTGCTATCCCATAATTAACTACGTATGCTTTGTAAGTACAAAAACTAGATCAGTGTCATGTCATTAGTCAGGTCACTAGATAGGTAACTGGCTAGGTCACTGTTAATGTTACTGTCAAGTTTATGTCACTGACAATGTCACTGTTTATGTATTTGTATATGTCATTGGTTATGTTTGTGATATTCATATTACTAAGCAGCTGTTTGAAAAATAACTAACTAGTTTTCTATTTTTATTTTTTATTTTCCAAACAGTACTGGTTTTGCCACAAGACGGGAGTAGTGCCACCAATCTCTGGAAGAGAAATTGAAAAACACGGAATAAGAAAGTGGCAATTAAAGACCCTGATACAAAACAAAAAAGGGATTTCAACACCATGGGGAAGTTGACGGTATGTTAATTTGATGTAGATAAACTAGGTCACTGGTCTTGTTAATGTTGTAGGGTTCCAACTGGTCAGGTCACTGAGCAAGTCATTGACTATGTCACTGCTCATGATGTCTATGATTGTGTTGTTGTTTTATTTCTGTCACTGCTTATGTCACTGACAACTTTTGTAATTTTGTTTCAGAAAATCTTTGATAAAGTTGAAGAAGATGCAGAGGAAGAAGATTCTGAGTCTAATACAGACACAAAAAGTAAAGAAAAAAAGAATGATGGGCAAGAAGAAAATGTTGAAAATAGAACCGGTGGAAACATGGTGAAGGAGACTGCATGGAATGATAAACAGAAGAAAGAATTAGAGACAAATCTTCAAAAAAAGGAAGAAGAGCTAAGAGATGTGGAAATAGAGAAAAAAGGCTTGGAAGAAAAAATAAGGAATTTGGAGAAAGAACTGGAAATAAGAGAAAAGAAAGCTGACAACATTAACAATGAGAAGATGGAGACAGAGATAAGGAAGACCAATGAACAGAAGAATGAATTACAGAGAAAGCTCGAGGGGAAGGAAGAAGAGCTAAGTGCTTTGAAAAAAGAAGTTGAGGAGAAAGAAAAGGAAATTGGCAGAATTAACGAAGAGAAGGAGGATATGTTATTGGAAAATGAGGTGTTGAAAATTGAGAAAGCCTCACTGATTAAAAGAGTGAAGCAACTGGAGGGCATAGTAATGGCACTAACTGAGAAGTATGAGTCGCCAATAGCACGTCCAGGTGATGACAACGACTTAACTCCTCCTCCCCCACCACCTAGTTTCCCTCCACCAAAATCAAAGGCCCCTCAAGACAAGCCAACTGACAGCAAGCACTCCAAAAACACAAAATCTCAAGGTGGAATTCAGGGAACTTAATCACAACCTACCTACTCCACAGCAAGTGCATCTGAGATGACATCTGCGGAACCTCACTCTACCGACCGAGGACATCAGTCACCACTTGAATGCCTTGCCCAAGTAGCTGCACAAGTTCATTCACCAACCTCTCTTGAGGTTAAATTGAGAATGACGGAAGATGCTTGCACACCGAATACTGCTCGGGTTAATGCATTGTTTGTGTTTCCACCTCCGGGTGCGTTACAATGTAATGTCCCGAACCTAAATTTACCGGTTTACTAGTCATTTGGACAGTAAATGATAATTTGTTTTACTTTTACTCTTTTTCGGTAACTTTAGTGGCCCTAAAAGTTGACTTTTTGTTCGGATCAGAATTTGAGAAAGTTTTCTTCACGGAAGTTGTAGATGACGTTAAACCGAGCGCGTGCATATGTGGTACATAAAAATCGGAGCCAGTATGCGAAAGTTATAAGCGAAAATGTGAAATTACTGTTTATGGTTACTGTTCATGGTGACTTTCTATAAATAGCCGAGTTACTGTGGTAAGTTTCCAATTTTGGAAACTTACCGGGCTCTCTCTCTCTCTCTCCTCTCCCCCGATCCCTCTTCCTCCGGATTCGGGGTTTTTCGAATTTCCGACGTAACTTCCGATTCCGGCCACCTGACGGCGTACCACTGGTCATTCTAGGACCGCCTCTCCCTTCCCTACACGCTAGTACCCTGGGCATTGGACGATTTGGCCGGAAAACCTCGATTAGAAGCAAAATCTCCTCCGGGTGCGATTTAAGTTTTTCCGGCGATTCCGCCGTTTCCGACCACCAAATTGGGACCGTAGGAGCGCCTTGAGCCGGCGAACGTTTCCCCTAAGGCTCTTGCTCCGATTTGCATCGTGGAGGTCGAATCGACGAAGAACATCCTAGGGTCCGAAGCTTGATTTATGGGTTTTCTTCATCGGCTTAATTCGAGCTCTTAAAGGTAAAATTGGAACTTGTTGCAGTTGAGAAATTTGTTGGGTTTGTTGTTTTGCAGCTACTGTCGGAATTTGGTGACCATAGGGCAGTGTTTTAATTCCAGTTTTTAGCCCATTCAATCCTATAAATATGGTAGAGCTTGTATGTGAAGTCTGGTGATTTTTGGAGAAACTTGGAATTAATTATGAATTTTTGAAGTTTAGGGTTTCGATTATCGAATTACGAGAATCCGACCGTCGGATATCTCTCGGTTCTGCCTTAGAACCTTTAAATTAACGAATTGGTATTAGTGGTATAATTTAGGTTGAATCCGAGGAGAAGTGGAGATGTGATTATGAGGAATTGATTTTAGGAATCGTATTAATTTGTTGAATAACTATTCACGGAATATAATTGGGTACAGGGTGACGTACCGAGCTATTGCTCGACCACATAACTCGTATGCGTGATCGTCGGAATAGTACAGTGAGTGGACTTTTGATTTTAATTGATGCATGCAAATTAATTTCCGCAAATTTTTATTTTATTGATTTATCAATTTAATTATCGAGCATTGTATTTTAGTTTGGATTATTAATTAATTTATTGGTTTGAACTTTTGAAATTAAGATTCATTATGCTCGATTTGAGAATTTTTATTTACGTGATAATTTCCGGAAATTTCTTTTATCATTAATTATCAATTCTTGAGATTTCAAGAGAGATTCGGAATTGGTTTTGGGATTATATGATTATTATGTTGGAAATATGATTTACGTGATTTTTCGACGGTTTATCTTACCGTGATGATTTCCGGATTACGTGATTCGGAATTTAGTAGCTAATTTTGAGATATTCTGGAATATTTTTGGAAATGGGATTTTCCGAAAGAATTTGTGCTCGTACTAATTTCTAGATTTGGTTACGGATTTGAGAATATTTTGGCGTGCGGGGCCACGTCATTGGAATGGTTATTTTTCTCGTGAGAGATTGGGGAAGTTTTGTGACATTTTTCAGGATTTTGAATGTTTTCCTTACCATACCGGGGTTCAATGCTAGGTCTCCTCCTCACTTACTTTGTGTTTGTGAGTGGCAGTTGAGGTAGATTATTCTCCTCCTCACGTGAGTGGTAGTCGAGGTCATTAGTCTCCTCCTCACACAATCTATGTGTGGGTGGCAGTTGAGGTTATTGGTTCCTTTACCCGTATGGTGACATCTCTTCCCCATATCCTTTATTTGTTACTTGACTAGCGGGGCTAGTCCGATTCTCTTAACCAGCGGGGGCTGGTATGTTTTCACGAGACTCCAAGTGTTAAAGACATATGTTTTATAAACATTGCATGCATCGAAGTTTTACGAATTTAATCTGTGGGAAAGTAATACAATTTCATTTCTTTTAAATTATTTATTTAGTTATTTATTTTTGTCCACTCACGCTGACGTGTTTTTCAATTACTTTCCCCTGGGCCCTTCGGTTTCCAATGCCCAGTTTGCAGGCTAAGTTAGTTGAGGTCGGGCGTACATGGAGTCAAGGCATAGCCAACAGCATTGCTTCCGCGTACTCATTCGATTTCTGTTTTCTTTGTTACCTAGTGGATTATTATTGCTCTGATAACCAGTGGGTTAGATATTGTATTTGGGTTGAGACTGTTATTTCTGAATTTGAAGTTGTGATTTGGGGAGCAGGTGGCTCCAGGAGAATAAGGATGGATTGATTTAGAAGTGTAAAATTTTCCTACAGGTTTTGGGTAGCCTACTTTTAGGGGAAGTTCTGCCAAATTTTTGGTAGAATTTCTTCTAAGGTGGGCCCCGCAGGGTCACTCCGGATTTCGGGGTGAAATCCGGGGCGGGTCCTATCATACAAACTCCACCTCCAAGAAAAGTCCGTTTGGAAGATATGCAAGGAGAGCCACACAAGTATCAGATCCTTATATCACCAGAAGTTCAGCCTGTTTTTGACATTGAACCAATCAATTGTTTTCCTCATATGGAACAGATGACAAGAGCTGAGTTCACCATGCCAATTTTAGATGACATATCAGGGCAGGACTCAGAATCTATTGGCCTCTATTGTTATGTGGTTAGGACGAAGAGAAACGAGAGAGTACAAAAAAACCATCATATTTTCTGGTGGGACGAAGTGAAAGAGCAAAGGCAGAGGGTGAAAATGACCAGAATCACAGCACTGAAAAAGAAAAAAAGACAGACAGCTGAACAGCAGCCAGAGAAGGAAGTGATACATGATTTGACGATTCATGTGGATGACGAGGAACAAACAGAAAAAAACGAAATTGAAGTGATAGATTGGCAAAAGCTACAACTGTACAACCTACTTGACATCCCAAATAAAAGCAAATTAGAGAAGTACTAGAACAAGGCAGAACAAAGGTAATATTTCATGTTACAGCCCACCACCTAGTGACTTCAATTGCCATGTAGCTGGCCTAGTCACTGGCCAAGTCACTGTCCAGATCATTTTCAATTGCCACGTAGTTGGCCTAGTCACTGTCCAGATCATTTTCAATTGACATGTAGTTGGCCTAGTCACTGGCCAAGTCACTGTCCAGATCATGGCAATTGACATGTAGCTGGCCTAGGCACTGGTCAAGTCACTGTCCATATCATTTTCAATTTCCATGTAGCTGGCCAAGTCACTGTCCAGATCATTTTCAATTTCCATGTAGTTGGTCAAGTCACTGTCCAGATCATTGGCAAGTGAAAAGTAACTGGCTAAGTCACTGGACTAACACCGTTCTATGTTATGCAGCGTATTATTCTGGGAGGGAAAAGAGGCTGGAAGCCAAATCACAAGGGCAGATGTCAAAATGTTCATAAGCGATCAATCAATAGCAAACAACTGGATTGATTGCTACGGGAAATGTTGAAGGATGAAATGCAAAACGAAAGTTCACAAAGTTTGGGAAGATCTGCTTTTATGCATAGCATGTGTTGGGTAAGTATGACGAGCACTTTCTATAAAAATTGAATCCTTATCTCTCATTCTTTGTTTATTTATAACTCGTTCTATGTATTTCTTTCTTTCTTTTTTAAATAGTATTCAACAATACATTTAACTGTGAGAAACCTCCATCAATACTTTGTGAGCCGCTGTTTGAAAACATGGGAAAATGCAGCATGCTTTTCTTCCCAATTACCCATAATGAAGAATTTCACCACACGCTATTGGTCTTTGACAAGGACATACCGCAATGGCTGCATTTTGATTCAAAGAAGCCAAGAAGAGCAGGAACAGGGGAGTGCTTTAAAAGTATAAAAAAATTGGTAAGAAACTTCTTACTGACCATGTATCTGACCATGTAACTATCACTCACTAATCTGTTAAAAAATACAGGTTGAAATGGTCGAGCTGTGGATGAGAGCAGTAAAAGATCAAGCAGACGATATGCTGCAGCAAGGCTGCCGAATGAAATTTGACAAGAGTCAAAGCACTCACACAAAATTAAAGATGGTTGAAAGTATTTTGAGCGATGATGAGATAATAACAATAAGGTGGATAAAGGAAAATTATGACAGTGGAAGGATCCCTTTGAACCATGCCAGAATCTGCCCCCAATAAGACGAAGGATCATAAGTCTATATTCAAAATTTTAAAATGATAACTTTACTGTTACTAAGTTGGTCAAAATCATTAACATGAAATTTTTAATTGACAACAGATTAGATTGTGGACCTTTTGTAATGTATTACATGGACAGAATGGCAATAGAGGAGAAGATGCCAAACAAAGTCACCAAAGCTCAGATGATGAAATTCAAAGCTCAAATATTCAAAAAATTTGCTGAACATAAGCAGAGCTGGAATTCAGCAAATTAAGAATTTTAGAAATTTGTTTGTTTACTTCAGAAATTCAGAAATTTGTTGTTTAGTTTAGACTATGACTTGTATGGATCTTTTTATTCAAGATTAATGCATCTTCTGAATTCGTAAGACAAGTCACTGACTATGTAAATATGACCAAGTCACTAGGCAAGTTACTGTAAAACTCAAGTAACTGACCAAGACAGTGATAATGTAGCTGACCATGTAACTGACAATGTATGTAACTGACCATGTAACTGAACATGTAACTAAGCATGTGGCTGAATATGTAACTGGACAAAAAACATTAAAACTCTAAGTCACTAGAGAAGTCACAGCCAAAATGACCAAGTCACTAATAATGTAGCTGACCATGTAACTAACAATGTATGTAACTGACCATGTAACTGAACATGTAACTAAGCATGTAGCTGAATATGTAACTGGACAAAAAACATTAAAACTCTAAGTCACTAGAGAAGTCACAGCCAAAATGATATTTCTATTTCAGTTTGCAGCGTGTCGATGCACCGCAACGGCAGCGTTCCGCTGCCAATTAACAAACCAAAGTTGGTGTAGCTACTCATTTTTTAATTTTCATTAATATTTGCAGCGTGCCGCTGCACCGCAACAACCAAACAAAGTTTTTACAACTGATTTTTTTATTTTTCATTAACATTTGCAGGGTGCCGCTGCACCGCAACGGCAACGTTCTGCTGCCAATGACCAAATCTATATGTAGTGACCCAACTACAAGTCATTGAACAAGTCACTGCCAAGATAACTAAAAACTAATGTCAATGGACAAGTCAATGTAAATCTAAAGAAAACGGTTATGTCACTGTACATGTAACTATTAAAAACCTGTAGACACAAAGAATACTGAAGAATTTATAATAGAAGAAAGCAGATGCACTGTCTCAGAGTCAAAAAAAATTCCAATGAGTAAGCACTTCTTATCATTTATTGAAAAAAATGAAAAATCAAAACAAAATTTCAAACTGTATTGGAGTCACTTGCTATGTCACTTGCCATGTCACTATTAAAGGCATGTAAGTAGAATCGAACCTATATCGGAGCTGTACAACTCTTTCTGTTGTGACCATCACATTTTCCGCACCTACCACACTTGATCACCCTAGTTTTCTCGCTCCTTTTTCTGAACCTCTTCTTTCTAGGCCTTCGCGGTGGTCTTCTAGTCAAAGGCGGCTGCAATATCACCGCATCTCTACCAAAATCATGCACTTGCTTTGAAATAGAGGGAAGAGGATTAATTGGGAAATAATAAGTTTCACGATATTTCTCCACCTTGTACAGCTCATTGACATACAAATACGGGGAAGAACCATGTTGTTGGATCACTACAAGGGCATGGGAACATGGGAAGCCATACAACTGCCATTCTCCACACGAATAAAAGCGAGTTTCCAAATTTACCATGCTATTGTACTTCTGGCAGTGAACTTCATACACATAGGTATCAGACCTGCTCACTCTCCAAAGCCTTCCGACTTGCAAATTCTCCTTCAGCTTCTTTTCAATCACCGGGCACAACTCAGATAACCATTCCTGAGCATCCTGCTTCCGAGAAGCAATTGAAGCCATGGACTTCACTCTAATCCCATCATTAATATCAAGGAAGACAAGACAAAGGCAACACCCAATTATTGAAAGACTCAGCCAAGTTATTTGTCATTTCACCAAATCTTTCGCCATTAAAGTAAGCCATACACCAATTCTCCTTGGGGAGATTCTCTAGAAATTGAGCAACTATGTCGCTGCCTTCACTCTTCAAGATTTCCATGTTGAACTCATACATCTCCGGTGTGCCAGAATAAGCACAACACATAAACAAGTGAGGAATCTGATCCTTAAGGTAAGAACCAGCTGAAAATTTGTCAGAAAGGTTAGCCATCAGATGTCTAAAACAAAACCCAAGTGGATTATTGGGAAACACCCTAGGGAAAGCACTAACAAGCCCAACATGACGATTAGAAATGAACGTCACCCTCCTCATAGGGTGTTTTGCAAACTCTTCAGCCAAAACCTCAAGAAAAAATCTCCAATTACTCTCATTTTTAGAATCCACAATAGCATAAGCAACTGGATACAAGCCTGAACAGAAAAACAAAATGATGTCACTGTCATGTAACTGTTAATGTCACTGACCATGTCGCTGACATAACTGCATATTACTTGATAGTGACATGGCCAGAGACATGCCATTCAAATCACAGAACATTTAAGTCATTAGACATATAACTGACAATGTCAGTAGCTATGAAACTAACTATGTCACTTACGTTACAAAAAAAAAACAGAACATGGCAAGAAATAGAAAACAAGAAAAATAAAAAACTAGAAATAATGAAGGAGATTCAACCTTGATTGGCATCCTTTGCCGATGCAGCAATAATCTGCCCCTTGTACTTGTTGGTAATGAATGTAGCATCAATGAAAAGAATAGGTCTTCAAGATTGAAAACCCTTCATCCATGCACCATAGGTCACAAACATATGCTGAAACCTGTGTGTTTCTCGATGAAACTCAACCACTATCCTAGAGTCGGGGTTTGACTTCATAACAGACTCACTGAACCAAAGTAGCTGAGCATAAGACTCAGCTTCATCACCATGTAGGGCTGTTTTTGCTAACTCCGTACCATACCAAACTGTACGATAAGGAACATCCAAACCATAATCACTCTTGATCTCATCAGCTATATCAATTAGCTTTTTGTTTGGATTGGCACGAATCTTATCAAGCACAATAGACTTGACAACCTTGGATCCCATCATCTTACTCTTCTACAAACAAATCACACCATGACAAGTGTGAACATTAACCAACCTTTTAATCATAAAGAAACCATTAACCCTGCATAAATGAGCCTTCACAAGCCAATTGCAGCCCTGAGAATGTTTCTTAGAACACTGAGCAATAACACGAACCTTGTCATTTCTAACAAACTCATATGAAAAATCAATTTCTATGGCATACTTACGCAGCTTATCCCTAAACTCAACAACCCCACCCTCAAAATTTTGGCCTTCAGAATGAATATAACTCTCCCAACCTTTCGTCATATAACTCTTCGGTGCCTCTGCCCTATAACACCCCAAATAATCATTCTCCTCAAGCATGGTACTAGAATCCTCACACACTATATTACTCACCACGCTTTCACTAATAGAAGGCAAATCAGTCACAAACACTTCAACAAAATCACAATTGTAACGAACCAAATTCCTAAAAATCATTCTCATATCAACTTCACTCTCTAGAAAACATGAACTAGAATCCGGAGGAATAATGTACCTCAACATGAAATTTCCTTGAATCAAATCCGGAAAACGAGAGCGTATGGAATTGCATAGGTCAACAAATGACCAATTATGCAACAATGGAACTGTCACTGCTTCACCAGAATAAATAAACTTGACAACATAGCTAGTATCCATAACATCTGCACAAGAATAAAACAAATCACTATCCATGTCACTACTAAGAAAATGAACAGAATCAACACAAACAAGTCACTGCCAAAGTAACTGTTAATGCCTGAACAGAAGAACAATATTATAAATGTAACTGGCCATGTCACTACTAAGGAATCAACAGAATAACACAAACAGATCACTGCCAAGGTCACTATTAATGCCTGAATAGAAGAACAACATCATCCTCGCAAAATAAATGATAATTCCTGAACAAAACAGCAGTATTAAAAATGTAACTGGCCATGTCACTGATAAAAAAATCACAGTATAGAACAAATATAGTACCGCAATAGCACAAAACACCATCAACAATTCAACATAGAACTGAGTCGACGAAGGAGAAGAACAAAGTAATCCAAAACGAACAATTCAACAATTTAACACAAACAACAAAAATACACTGCAAAATCCAAAACGAATAAATTCACAAAGAGAAGGCTTACCGATCAAATCAGAGAGAACCAGAGAGAGGAAGAAATAGAGAGACTGTAACTAAGCATTGAGTCGACGAAGAAGAAGAACACAATAACGTGATCAAGACGAACACAGACGAAGCCAAAGATCCAGAAAAAGAGAAGAGCTGCGGAAGCTCCAAAACCACTCAAAGCTGAGATTTCAGATCGTTGCAGAGGCACAAAGCTAAATCGGAAGCTTCCGACGGAGAGGGCGGCGAAGAAAGAATCTCGGAAAGAGATCTCCGAACAAATCGAATCGGAAGCTTTCTTATCAAAGGAGAGAGAAAATTTGAGCTCGCAGATTTTGAAATGGAACGTTATAAAGGTTTATTACCTTAGGGGCAGAATCGGAATGATAAAAATTAAAAACTGACATTTTGTAACATGATCTCATTATTCATAAGGACTAAACTAATATTAATAACAATTCACAATGGACCTTTTTATCAAGTGGGAAACTAGGTGACCTTATTATCATTTCACTCTCTAAAGTGACCTTTTCCATCATTTCCCTAATTAATATTTCAGAAAATTAGTATACTTATTAGTCATTTTGCACTTGGATAATATAGTCTTTCAATAATTCAAATGTTTGTAGGGTGAACTAAGAAAATGGTAGGGTAGCAATAGCCGCATCCTTTTTCTTATTACACCTTACAAAACACGTACTTAAATTTCATTTTTAATCTTTTCATTCATCATTAAACTCTAAACTTCATTTTATAAAACACAGCTCCCCCAACTACATCAAATCTGCTCACGTCTACCATGATTAGCCATTACCAATTAACTCACACATATAGTTGTAGTAGTCTTGGCCAATCTTCCTGTCTAAATTTTTTAACCAATTAAAATCCAACTTCACTGAAATTTGTAAATGTAATCCCAAAAGTCCCAACAATATATATCATGACAAGGGGTACTCATTTTGGTAGTTAAAACTCAAATTAAGGGTGTAAAAGAATAAAAGATTGATAATCAAAGGTTACAACTTATGTTCTTGAACAATTGTTGTTATTTGTATTAATAATGCTAACAATTTTATACTCAAAAAATTGAAATTTCATGAGACTGATTGACTAAGAAACATGAAGAGGAATTTCATTCTCAAGAACTAAGAGAGACGCAAAGGAAGCCAAATAGGAAAAAAATTTGAGTTAAAACCTATATTGTAACAGGGAATTTTAGGTAATGCAAATGAGTGAACAAAGTAAACTTGAAATTAAAAAAATATATGTAGGGTGAAAAGAGAATGTAGAGTGAACAAAGTAGTTAGTAGGGTGACAATAGCCGCATCTAATATTATATTTATCAGTGTATAATTATGAATTTATTAGGACTAAATTCTGCTTACTACCCTCTACTTTCAAGGGTTCATCAGTTCAGTCTCTGCATTTCTAATTTAATCAGAAAAATCCTTGCACTCTCTAATTTCATCAAATCGATCCAATCTGTCACCACTCCGTCAATTTTCTAGAAAAATTTCCAAACTACCCATCTGCATTTACAACACTAACGCGTCGGCGGGCTGCCTAGCGATAGGTAGTTTAGGAATTTTCCTTGTGAGAAGGTCCCACGTTAGCATTTTAACAGCGACAATTGACGGAATAGTGACGGATTTTATCGATTTGATGAAATTGGAGAGTGCAAGGTTTTTCTGATTAAATTAGAAGTGTCGGGACTAAACTGATGAACCCTTGAAAGTACAAGGTAGTAAGCAGAATTTAATCCAATTTATTATCAATATGCCCCTGAACTTGGTCACAATGGTCAATTTGTACCTTAAACTTGTAGTTGCAAAAATTGACACTTTGATACCCTTTACTTAGATGAAATTGTCAAATTTTCCCTCTTTGTGGAATCAATTATTTTTCATCTATATTTTACGTGGTAAGTGGTATGGCATAGGCAATGTGCATTTGTTGATTGATGTGGCTACCACTTGCACAACAATTTAAAAATTAAAAGTTAGAAATTGAAAAAAAAAGGGTAAAGAAAACAAGATAAAAAAGAAATTGAGAATTATCTCCACCAACTTTCAAGGAATGAGACAAAATAAAATTTCTATTAAAAAATCTGTATTATCCTCAATGCCTATTCACCAAGTTGTCGACATTCAGATGAACGCAATCTCTTTGCTTATTGAACTAGCCAAAAGGGCGGGTATTCATAGAGTACAGAAGCCAAAATCACCATGTTGGTTGCCTAAATCTCATACTTGAAGCCCATTCCAAAGGGCACCCAAAGGCCACTGAAGCTGGGAGGGAAGACGCCACCACACACCGTCGCCATCACCGTCATGGTCCCTGCAAACTCAACAAGTCTTGCACCCTAAAGTGTCGCCACTACCACACTCCAAATCCAAGCACCGGCAAGTACACCATCCAAGAGTCTGAACATATTTCAAAGTATCGCAAGCCTGTTTTGACCCGAATCCCACAAATATTGTCAGAGCACTTTTGCTCCCTATGCAAACCGCATTCATAAAGCCTAATTCAAACTACATCCCACATAGAGGGAGATTATTTTAATCAGGGTTATTTTTGTCTCACTGGGTTTTTGTTACCTGACAAGATTTTTTAACTAACCAACATTAAGCTCGTCTAACACCTTATCATTAGCGCACATGCAAGAGGAAGTGTTATAAATATTATTAATATGTGGTTGTCCATATAAACACTCATACTTAATATTTTTATTATGTAAAATATATTAACTTTGGTGTATCCTCCAAGTAACCTAGCTTCTATATAAAGGGGACTAGTGAAAATGAATAATACCTCTATAATTTCTCCCTTCATTCTCTCTACATTCTTTAGTTCCTACCAATGTAAGATTCTAGTTTATAACAAACCCGTTTTTTTCTCCCTTTCTCTCGCTCTCTCTCCCTCTTTCTCTCTCATCCCTTGTAGGTGTGAATTTGGGTTGACAAAGAGACCATGGTTTACGTGAACAACATTTGAATATGTCCACCGTCTAAACGCCATCGTCCTCTGGTCTCAATGCAAGAACCCATTGCAATTTGCAGACCGCTGTCTCTTAATGCCACCTTCTTTGACTTCACATCGCTAATTGCTCAAACTTCTTGATTGATCTCATTCAAATCAATCCAACTAACAACGTTACGAAAGATGAAAGAGATCATGATCGAAATTTCTTGTGTGGGTCATGGTGTCATATGAATCAATATAGATACGTTTTTGGCTAGCAAAAGAGGTATATCTAGCTATTG
>LYNE01003006.1:0-15568 GCA_001662545.1 Rosa x damascena
ATGAGCGTGGCTCATTATAGCTAATTATGCTTGCAAATGCACATGTATGTACAAGTAGGTAAGTAATAAATGCGTAATTAATGAGGAGAGAGGAGTGGACCTTTTATAGGTGGGGAAGTGACTGATCTCTTCCTTATTTTCAATGTGGGACTGATATGGTTCAGTTCCCAGCTTTTGATGCTTCAGCGAGGCGATCTTGGCCCAGCGCGTGGCAGCGCGTCAGCTGCAAGCTGGGGGTGAGATGGGGCTCAGGTGATAGCCTGCTTGGCTATGTTTCCGTAGGTTACACCGTTGGTGGTTTTTGGTATCGCTGACAATAGTATGAGCGTGGCTCATTGTAGCTAATTATGCTTGGCAAATGCTCATGTAAGTACACCTATACATACGAAGCACACAAAAAAAACATAAAATATATTACCAATCTAATCAAAAGGTATGAATATATACACATCCCCATTTACTAGATACACATAACACACTCATAATTATTATTTTTTCCATCATCTTCCTTAAACTTCTTTTTTTGCCCTTCTTTCTTATTAGGAAACTTTTATTTACACATATCTATATATTTTCTTATGTTTTTATCCAATTTTCCTTTTAAACTTCATCTTTTAAAACAATTAAAAGGACTACATCAATTCATTAAATCTACCACCATCCATCTCATCCTCGCATCACCTCTATCAAATCGCCCACCTTTGGTGCCACCAGTTGTTCACATTGTTGATGTAAAGTGGATGGATTGGAATAGAGTCCATCTTTAGGTTTCAATCTTCATATATACATCTCTAGGTTCATTTTGACCCTCACATAGAGAATAATACAACAATTGGATTAATATGTTTAATAGATTATTATACGAATGCTGACAATAACAAGTACCTCCTACTCAATTCCTCACTCTATTAATTGCCTTTATATGATTATTTGATTATAGTTGTGAATGTCAATTGTATATTTACTCCTTTAGCCTCACTTCAGCAACTTTGCGTTCTCACCTTCTTTGAAACTAGAAGAACATGCAGTGAGTGATGGTCGTACATGGAAGGTCATATAATAGTATCAAGATTTGAGTATCAAATAATTAGATATGTATAAATAAATTTTTCCTAATAAAAAAGAAGGGTAGAAGAGGAAGTTTAAAGAAGAAGATGGACAAAAAAATTAGGGGTGTGTATCTATTAAATAGGGATGTGTATATAAAACTTAGATATATAAATTAAAATTCAAACATAAATTCTAGGACAAAGATTGACTAACACCATAATCGATTCTATATCAAAGGTAAGCAAAAACTTCTTAACCAAATCTATAATAAAGATAGCTGCAAATTGAAGAACTCACGTTAGTAAGCCATAAAATCGAACTAAGAAGGAAGAAGCTGCACAAAAAATATAGGTATGAGAGGAAAAGAAAGAAACAAAAAAAAATGAGAAGTATGTGCTGGAAACAAGATAGCCATGGAAGGAGAGAAAAAAAAAAAAAGAGAAATTTTAAATACACACCCCATTTTCAATACACCACTCATTAAATTTACCATTCTAATATTTTACTAAATACACACCCAAAGTACCTAAAATACCCTTAATCTAAAAAATCATGAAATATTCTATTATTTGACTATATTAAGGCTACTATATTGAATACTTCTGTTAAATATTGGGAAATCCTTAAAGATTTATTATTGTTCTCTTCAAATCTTTAAACATGAGAATTAACTTGTGAATAATAAACAAGATGAAGAACCCACACCTCAACAATGTGTTTGGATGAAGGAAAAAGATATGATATTTAAAATGAAAATAAGCAGTTCATACTTCTTAACATGAATTATCTCGTTTGACATTCTATACTTAGAAATTATGAATTTCTCTATAGAAAGAAATGAATGAATTGATTGTCCGAATTCTTCACTTCAATTTCCATCAAAATATGTATCATTTCGAATTTCCTTACAAAAGTTTACTTTTCTTACTTTATTAGTTCCCAAAACAAGGTTATTTTCTTTTTCAATATTTTAACTTGTTTTAAATCTTCTTAATTTATAACACATTCCAAATTTTGAATAAATACAACCAAATAATGAAAATTGCAATTTATGGAATTCTAATTGTTGGAGTGGTAGATTCCATCGTTTTAAAATTTCTCAAAAATTTATAATTATTTCATCCAAACACAACATAATTGAAGATTGTTGAGCGAGGTCTTAAGAATCCATATCAATGGTCGAAATTGATATGATGAAGTGTGGAGAAGAAAGATGTATTACAACGTCTAGGGTTTAGAAGAAGAGATGTAAAAAAGAATATAGGCGTGATTCAATTTTTTCTTCTTCTAATATATAGATGTCTGTTTTGGACATTTAACCTACCTATAAAATTTGATTTGAAATGTAAAATAATAGGGATGTGTATTAAGGAATTAGGGGTGTGTATTTAAAATTTCTTGAAAAAAAGAGATTTTTTTTTTTTTTAGGGTAATAGTCAGCCATTTTGTTAATAATAATAATAAGAAAAATTACAACTTATAGATGTAGACACTACATCAAAATATAAAAGAACAGGAGCAGTACTAGATGCAACAAAGCATCGGAAATAAAACCTAGCAAGGATAGTAGAGGATGCAATTGAGCATTTGATGAGGCCCCGAATAGAATCTAGGCTATGTAAAACAATACCAATAGTATGGTCGACCATACTTCCACGCAACTATATGCGGCGAATAGAGGGTAACCTCCTATCAAGGTAACTGGTGGTAGTGTGACCGACCTTGCCTACTCCACGCAAAATAATACGTCGAATAGAGAGCAATCTTCTACCTAAGTAGCCAAATAACCATGTCCAATATGCATTTAAATAAATGGCCCATAAGAAGTCTCCTGGATCCCAAATGCGAACCCAAACAACAGCTAGCTTACACTCCACTGGCAAAGCCCTAAACAAAAAGGCCCAAACAAAAATTCATCTAGAGCAGACCAAACTGCCAACGGCCCAGGCCCATAGGACCATCCCTTGGACACCCAAATTTACTTTGGGCATCCAACTCAAACGGGATCCCGACCCTGCCCACAGCTCCGCTCGCCGGAGAAGAACCATCGCGGCCCCCTTTGTTCGACGCCAGCCGCCGCTGTCGCCTTCTGACAGTCATTAATTGTCACTAATAATTAAGTTTGATTCAGAATAGTGATTTTAGGAAATATTATTTAAAAAATAAATTTAATTTAGTATTCCATAAACTCTTGTTTGACCTTCTTTAATAATGTTAATTATGAAGACAATTTATGACAATTTGTTACAAAAGGGTACAATAGGAATGCAAAAGTGCGCAACTAATTGGATAAAACTAAAAAAGAAAGAAATCATATGTGGCAGGTGAGTCATAGGACCGCAATTAATAAAAAATACTTGTGTTGATTTACATCTAATACAGAGAATAAATTTTAGACTGAAATCAAATTAACTCTTTTGAAGAGGTATTTCGAATCCAACTTTGCGCTTCAAAAAAACTAAAGGAAAAACCATTTAATTTTTTGCTTTCTCTTCTGTTTGCTGTTTCACCCTCTCCCCCATTTTATTGCAGAAAAAAATAATAATAAGGTGCGCTCGGCCCTTGTCTCCTGTAATTCTACTTATACAATTCCCTAGTTGGGAATAATTTTTGTTTTTGTTTTCTTTATTCATGAAAGGGAGGAAAGCCCCTACCTCTTAATTATTAGTATCAAAAGAACATTTGCCGTTACAAAAAAACAAGGGACGGGACAAAATCAAACAAACTGAATCTCTGCAAGAATGCACGATGAAAGAATTAAACATGATAACAAGAAATATGCAAAAACAATCCAGCTAAAGTCGAAAATTAGTTCGTGAAGAATTAAATTATAACTCACTGTTAGTGGCTATGCCATAGGTGATTGGAGGATGGCCAGTTAGATTGATGTTACCGGAAATGTGATGTAGAGGTGGATGAAGAAAAAATCTGTAGTGCAAATGATGCTAATTTAAAAGGTATGAATAGAATGAAATTTTGTGCTACGATACATATAACACTGAGAGAAACCCCTCGATCTCTCTACCCTAGCCGCCAGGCTCTCCCTACCCTCAAACTCTCTCTTTTCTTTCCGATATGTTACCTAGCCGAATGGGGGAGGCGTTGGCCATCAAAGATGACCAAGCCTCATTGGAGCCGGCGGTGATGGAAGAAGGACACACATGTGTCTTTTTGGTGGTGCTGCTATTTGACTAATCCAGCAATGCTTGATTCGGATTGGTTCATGGATGCGATGGCAAACATCTGGCCAATGACGGGGAAGGTGACAATCTGGGAATGACCTAACAAAACCCGTGAACAATCAGTGGCTTTTCTCAAAAGGACCGTGGTTCTTCAAATCTTCCATGGTGGTGCTTGGGGACTACGACAAGCTTGACGATGTTCAACAGGTGCGTCTCAATTAGCTCCTGATTTGGGTGGAGGTGCATGGTGTTCCACCGGCTTTCTTGTTGGCCTACTGGATCGCCGAATTGAGGGGCCATCGAGAGATACTTGTATGTTGACCAGCGTCGACTTAATCGAGACAATGTGATGCAGGTGTTGGTGGTGATGGATGTGGGATTGTTTTTTTGCTGCTAGGATGTATCACTTTTTCAACTCTTTCTAGTGTTGGATTTTGAATATTTACATGACCGTCATTTGTGTAGATTTTGTGGGAGGCTGGACTATAGAGAGGTAGATTTCTGACTTTTCGGGTTCCTCAACCGCCGACAGGCACGGCAACCAATATAGTTGTTATGCCATAGAATGTGAGGGCAGTGGCATCTACCACCCCTTCCTCGGTTGTATGGAGGTTAGTGTTTGGTGGTGAGGGGGGCCACGTAGGCGGTCTCAAGGTTGCTGCAAGGAGTTTGGTGTAGGGTGGTGTGGTGGGTAGGTTAGATTGACCCTTAACTATTGCACATGTACCCACAATGGAGGTGACGCCGATGTCACTGCTGACTTCGGAGACTCTAAGTGCAGAGGTTCAGATTTGCTAAACCCTTCATCCCTCCTAAATTTGCTTTCCCTGCTTTGGGTAAGCGACATGGCCACGATTTTCATGACTCACCTTGAAAATGGGTAGGGTTGCTAAATCAGAGGATCATCCTGACTAGGGGTTGAGGGAAGTGTTACTTGGTTTGGATGACATATTGACTGGGGAGATTAGTCTTGCTATTGCTAAATTGATCCCTGTTAACTCTAGGCCAGGAAAGGGAGAAAGAACTGACTGATTGGTGGTGCTCTGAGGGCCAAGCCGTCATCAAGTTCCAAGAGGAAATCCCATGCTAGCTTACTCTATGGGAAAGAAACATCCCCTATGGGAAAGAAATCATTCCCTACGGAGAAGGATTCTGTTTTGGCTCCTGTTAGGAGTCAGTCATCCCCTAAGGGCAAAAAGTGCGGTTCTGCGCGGTAGGCTTTACCTAATTAAATAGATGTTGCGAACATGCGTATGTAAGTACAACACTATGTGTGGAAAACTTATATTTACGGATCACTACGTGACATATTCTTTTGTAATTTTATCAGCTTGATAATAAAGTTATCGTTTCTACTAAAAAATAAATAAATAAATACTTGTTACTCCCTGTACTTTTCTCCATAAAACAATTTAGTCCATGTTCAAGTAAAACCTTAATTTGTGTTTGGCCCAAACTCTAGGTTACTTGACCTAGTGGTAATAGAGCTTAATTAGAAGAATCTAGAGATTATCTTTCCTTGTATGATTCAGACTCTATGCATTATAATCCTCTATATAAAGAGGCCCCTATTATCAATAAGAATACACAGCGATTTCCTCTCAATTTCAGTTTCTCTAAAACACATTATCAGCATGAAGCCCTAACCCTAAATTCCTAGCTTTTCAATCTCAGAAACCTCCGCCACCCATCTTGGAGCTCTCAATCTCAGGAGTCCAGAACCGGCGGCGCCACCCCCAGAACAGGCCGGAAAAAACCCGAACCGGCCGCAAGAAGATAACCAGAGTTCCCTGACCGGTTCACACTCTTCCAGTCTGCTTTCTACTGTGAATTTCTACAACCAAAGGCACCCAAAACCCAGAAGCTAGGAACCTGTGAAATTACGGCCAAAACCGGCCGGAAAAGTCCTGAACCGGCCGGCAGAACAGCTGCACGCTGGTGAACCATCAGCCTCCCTTCCTCCCTGCTCCTACACAGTAGCCGAGCCCAGGAGCCTTGCAAGCAACCCACAAGCCAGAAGCCCTGCGAGTAGCCCAAAAGCCCAACGCCAGAAGCCCACTGACACAGCCCCTGCCACGTCAGCAAGCCCAGTCAGTGGCCAAGTCATCCAGTCAGCTGCCACGTCAGCAGTCAGCACCATTGCCATGTCAGCACAGTCACGCCGGTCAACTGTCCGGGCATTTTCAGGTGAGATTTTCCGGCAACTTTTTCGGCCAAATTTTCCAGCGACCTATTTCAAGGTATTTTTACTAAACGTTCCCTTTTTTTAGAGTTTTTTAATTCAATTTCTCTTCTTTTTCAGGGACTTGCAAACTCCCTTCTTCTACCCCCCTTTCTTCATCATAGGGGAGACCTAATTAAGCCGAACTGTGGGGGTTCGTGCTCACTCCAAGCTTGGAGCTTGTTGAGATCTCCAAACTTAGAGTTTGTAGAGAATTTATGATCAACCACTTACGTCATTGTTTCGATCTAGTCCAATACCTCTTGGAATTGAATTTCTTGGAAGCGATTACGCTCAGATATTCCTAATTTCTTAGGAGTGACTACGCTCAGAAATTTTATATGTTTTCGTGGTAGCTTTTTCCGCTCCGAAACTAACTCTTTTTCTTGTTCTCTTTCAGGATGAGTAACCTGAACTAATTGGACTTTGCTCCATTGGGAACAACTGGCTCTGAATATCACAGGTGGGTTCGTGATGTCCGCCAGCATCTCAAGGCCGATGGAATCCTAGATACGATTCTCGAGCCTAGCCAGGACGTGCTAACTGTTGACCAAGCTCAAGCTTTGGAAGCAAATAGAGCAGCCTTAGAGGCAAATAAGGCGAAAGTCATCATCCTAATGACTCGTCATATGGATGATTTGCTCCAGTACGAGTGTATGAATGAAGAAGACCCCAGAAGGTTGTAGGTCTCACTCGAAGAAAGATTTGGCAACGTCCATGACTCCTTACTTCCTGACCTAGAAGTGAGATGGCATAGCCTCCGCTTCTGTGATTTCAAGTCAGTTCTTGACTACAACTCGGAAGCACTTCGCATTAAATCCTTAATGGAATTCTGTGATAAAGAGATCACAAATGCGATGTTGATTGAGAAAACTCTCTCTACCTTCCCCGTCTCTTCATTGATGGTTGCTAATAACTATCGAATTGATGTTACTGCAGGACGGATCACAAGGTTTCATAAGCTCATTGGAGCTATGAATGTCGCTGAAAAGCATGACAACATCCTTGTGAAGGATCCGTGGAAATAGAGCATATTCCGGAATCCAATTATAGTCACGCCCCTAAGAGAAGGCGCCAAGAGCGAAACCCTAACCTTAGGGATACTTCTGGACTTTCTGGTCCATATAATCGCTCTACTTGGGAAGGTAATAGCTAAAATAGGCGAACGTGGAAAGAGAGAAGGAGGCAACGCCTCTGGCCATATTGGTGGCGCCACCAACACTAAGAGCCATCTGAATGACGCTTTCAAAGCGCCTCAATCAATGGAGTTTGAGCAAAGAGATGTATGTTCTCGATGTGGAGTGTCTGATCATTGGGCACTCATTTTTAGAGCTCGTGAAGAAATTGTCACCGCCTACAAAGCATATTGTGAAGCAAGAGAAGCTTACTATGTGGAACAAGAAGATCAAAAAGATGATCTAGAGTGAAGGGTTGAAGACTAAAAATCTGGCTGGGATCAATAGATCGCCAATTCTGTTTAAGTCTTTATTTTTCCAAGAGATGTAATAGGCAATTGCCATATATTTTTGTAGTAAATGCCAATGGTTTGGTCTTTCTTCAAAGTAGGCTCACCCAAAGTAAGTGTGATGTCTAGGAAGGTTCTGAGATTAGTGGTACTTAAGCGAGCCTTACTCCACCGACATTTCTCTACTCACCTAGTCACATTTATTTTGGAATTACCGAAAGAAGTTAGACGACTACCATTGTTTTGCATTAGCTAGCATTTTGGATTAGATTTTCTTTGGTTAAAGAGACAATGATGTAACTCCGTTGGCTTATGAATAAAATTTCGAGTTCTTTTCATTATGACTCAATTTTGATTCTGAGCATATTACTTTGTGACTACGATGGCTGGGTTATCAGTATTAATTCAAAGACATGGAATAGCCTAAGTTCCCCTTGCCAAAAGGCACCTTGATTACTGTCGCAAAAACTCTCTACGCTCCTAGGGCAAATCGCACCTATGAATTGCCAACGGATTCCATGCGAAAACGCATATAGAGAACGGAAATGAGTCCCTTTGCAATACCTCTAATGATTGCGAACAAAGGCGCATCTTAGAGAAGTTTATGTGTCTCTCTAGTGGACTCTATGTCACTATTTGAGCTATTAAATCCAATAAAGTTATGAGAGAAGATCTCTTTGATTTAGACACATATTGGCTTTGTCACGACAGAATAGGTCATCCTAGTTATGATATGATGATCCATCTACTAAAGACTTCACATGGACATCCTTTCTCTCGAGCGACATAAAGCATAAATCAAAAGTTGATTCCTGGACTAAGTGTGACCGACGCTGTTGCCTAAGACACCGCCTCCGTCCACCACCAGCCTAGGGCTGGCGCAGTCCCTATCCATAACGCCATGGATGGCGTCCATCATGGTGATGGCGCCCCAGGTGATGCTGCAATCACCAACTTGCTTCAAATATCGTTTCAGACGCTCAGGCCTAACCAAAATTCTCATTGGTTGCTTCTAAAGCCTCTCGCTCATTTTACAAAGCCCGTTCCTTAGGGAAATTAGGACTAAGACCATCCTATGCAAAGGAAATGAACATACTCATTCTGTTCTTACATAGAATCCATGGGGATTCTGTGGATTGATTCAACCAACTTGCGGACGCTTAAATATTTCATGATGTTAGTTGACACGCAAACACGCTGGTCACGTGTTATGCCATTGTCCACCTATAAATGCTGCTTATACTACACTCCTAGCACATATCATATGACAACGAGCTCACTCCCCGAATCATCCTATTCAGTCAATTGGATTTGACTATGCTAGAGAGTTTACATCGAAAGATTTTCGATGGATATTGCAATGGGACTGATGTTGGACATCACATTCCCATGTACACACCCAAATGGTCTTGCAAAAACGATTGCGATGGTAGTCCAGACATTGGTAATGTGCACCAATCTTCTTATATCCGCTTAGGGTGATGCAATATCGCATTCAGCTATGCTAATTCATCTACGACCCACCGCCACTCAATGTACCTCTGTGTTACAGCTAGTGACTGGGTACAAGTATCGAACTTACGCATATTTGAGTGAGCCATTTATGTGCCAATTGTGCCGCCACAGCGCTCTATGATGGGTCCTTACAGACGAATGGTCATCTACGTTGGATTTGAGACTCCAACAATCGTCCGCCACTAATGCCCTTGCAAGGCAATCTCATTACCGCTAGATTTGCGGGTTGTCACTTTGATGAGACAGTCTTCCCGTCGTTAGGGGGAGATAAGAACACGGATGTTCAGCAGGAACGATAGGAATTGTCGTGGCTTGTCCCCACTATGTCTCATCTTGATCCCTGTTAAAGTGACGAGATCACACAAATATGCTACAAACATGCCTGCAAGGAAGTACGTCCCTACGAGAGGACGTAGCGCCACCCTACACGGAGGTAGGCATAGCGCTAATGCCAAAGAGAGTGGCACTCTGGCATTACAGGCCATGGCCCCAGCTAGGATGCGTGGGAGGCCCATGGGTTCGAAGGACACTTTGGCACATTCCAATCCTTTGATCATCAAGACTCAAAATCTGTCTCATGAGAATCTTCCGGGTTAGGGTTATCGTTGGGGGACGCCTCAACGTTAGAACCTATTCCTGAGAATATAGAGCTCTATGAAAATTACACTAGTGTACATGAGACGTAGGATAGAAACTCCATCATAATGATAATGTAGTTTGTTGAGTCCGATGACATCGAACCACGCTCCGTTGATGAATGAATGCCAACATAGAGAGATTTGGCCTAAATGGAAAGATGCGATCCAAGTTAAGTTGGATTCTCTAACGAAAATGAAGGTTTTTGAGCCGGTGATGCCAACACTTCCTAACATAAAACCTATTGACTAATGGGTCTTCGTTAGAAAGCATGATGAGAAAAAGAGATGGCAATCTCGCCTTATGGTGCAAGGTTTCTCACAAAACGCCCCTGGAATCGACTACGATGAGATATATTCTCTCGTAATGGATGTCATTTCACTCCACTACCTTGTCAGTTTGGTAGTTTCCAAATAACTGAACATGTAGCTTACAAATATGGTCAACACGTATCTCTATGGGGATCTAGATACAGAATATATATGAAGGTTCATGGTGAACTTCATTTACCCAAGTCAAGTGGCTCTAGACCACGGAGCGCGTTTACAATAAGGTTGAAACGCTCACTAAGATGACTACTTGATTGGGAAGAGATATACTCACACGTTTCCATAACAAGTTTCGGATTCTATCGCGGTTCATGTTGGACATGATCTACATTGGAAGCCCTTAAAGAGTTAAGGGAAACAGCTGAACACTTGAAATCCGAGTTTGAGATGAAAGATTTTGGGAAAACACGATTATGCCTCGGTTTGGAACTTGAGCACCGTGTTAATAGATGATTAAGCATTTTGACAAGGTCAAGCCTTCAAGCACCCCCATGATCGTTCGTAGTCGATCTTGATCCTGCAAAGGATCCTCTTCGTCCAAAGGATGATGACGAAGATGTGCTAGAGGCAGGAGTGCCTTATTTGAGTACAATATGCGCATTATTGTACTTAACTCAATGCACAAGACCGGACATCTCATTTGAAGTGAACTTGTTAGCTAAGGTATAGCTTTGCGCCAACGCGATGCCATTGGATTGGTGTAAAAGATATCTTTCAGTACTTGAGATGTACGATTGATATGGGTTTGTTCTATCCCTACAGAAAGATGATGGATTCGGACCCATCACACACCAGGAACACCGCCAACACTGGCCTGCGTCCATTATCCCCAGCCCAAAACAACATGTGTTTTGGAAGGTTTTGCTGATATTGGGTATCTCTCTGACCCAAACAAAGGTCATTCCCAAAATGGTTAAGTGTTCACCATGGGTAAAGACCATGATATCTTGGAGGTCTACAGAACAGACCCTAGTCGCTATATCTTCAAACAATGCAGAGATCATTGCTCTTCAGATCATTGCTCTTCACGAAGAGGTTCGTGAATATATATATGGATTGGATCCATAATTACGCATGTTCGAACAATTGTGGTTTGAAGTCTACCACAGATGAGCCTACGAGCATATAGGATAATGCTGCTTGTTTTGAAGCAAGGCTGCATCAAAAGCGACAACACCAAGGATAATCAGCAACAACAAACTCTCCTCAAGATCAAAGTGAACTAGGTTCAATCTGAGGACAGTGTGGCAGGCTTGCTCACTAAGTCATTGCCTAAATTCCACTTTCGAGGAACATGTTGGTAGCATCGTTTACGGAAGTTATCCAAACTCCCATGACCGTTGTCATCAGGGGGAGATGTTTACATGTATGGTCTCGAAACGTGAAGGGTGTGTTGTGCTCTTTTTCCCCTTTGACCGAGATTATTTTTGTCCCACTGGGTTTTTGTTACTCGGCAAGGTTTTTAATGAGGCAACGAGAGAAGCACCACGTTTGGGCAACACAAGGGGGAGTGTTCAAGTACAACCCTAATTTGTGTTTGGCTCAAACTCTAGGTTACTTGACCTAGTGGTAATAGAGCTTAATTAGAATAATCTAGAGATTATCTTTCCTTGTATGATTCAGACTCTATGCATTGTAATCCTCTATATAAAGAGACCCCTATTATCAATGAGAATACACATCGATTTCCTCTCAATTTCAGTTTCTCTAAAACAATCCAAAAAATTTAAATTAAACAGTTTACTCATTATTCTCTCTACTTCTCACATAATAAGTACAAAATGTTTATTATACCCCTCACTTTTTATTTTTTTATTTTCTCTCTATTTTTTTCCTCTCGTTTTGTTTTTTATTTTTTCTGGCTCTCTCTACTCTCTCTCTAAGTTCGTATCCGACCTCGAGTTCATCCACATCGACGACGACCCATTTTCTGGTTAAGCTAGATCGGACACCCTACCTCTCCCTCCTCTTCTCTTTCTGCAGCGACGACCCCGCCCCATTCTCTGATGAGCCACTCCACCCGAACCTGATTTACAAACCCGAAACCTCCTTCACAGATTCGTATTACCCATTCACCATGACTATTAGGGTTTACGTCTACGACATGCCCTCCAAGTTCACCTACAATCTGCTCCGCCTCTTCATCACCTCCTACAAGGACACCTCCAATCTCATCTCTAATGGAAGGCCCCGTTCACCGCCTCATCGAACAGGTTTGTTCTTCTTCTACCTTCACTACTAATTCCAATTCAAATCAATTCAGTGGAATTGAACCTATATTATTGGCATAACGTTTGATTAATTATTGGCTCAACGTTGCAATCACCATTGCACCTACCCCAGATTTTAGCCCACTTCCACCGACAACGATCTCCAATCCAAGCCCACCTCCGCCCGACCCGACTTCAAATCCATCTCCGCCAATCCCTACTTCCAATTAGCCCCCGCCGCTTGTTTCTTTGGCAGCTCTGCCATACAGTCCAAGAATGGCTTTGGCTAGAGATGGAGCTGAGAGAGAATATAAAAATATAAAATAAAATAAAATAAATAAAATTTTTTTAAAAAAATGAAGTGAGGGGTATAATAGTCACTTTAGACGTGTTATGTGAGAATTAAAGAGAATAAGGACTAAATTTTTTAATTTAAAAATTTTAGACTAAACTATTTTTTAGAGAAAACTACAAAAAGTAACAAGTTTTTAATAGGAAAAAAAAAATATGAATAGTTCGTTAACCTTTCTTTTTCAGTTTTTCTTATATATCGAAGAGCATTGAACACATCCTCATACAAGAGGAGAAATCACCGATGACAATATCTAATATCAAGGATGATAGAGTCCGTGACTTTAAGTTTGAGCTTTGACAATCAGACAATGGTACAAGATGGTGCCCATAACTTAAACGCAATCATTGGCTACCAACTCCAGGTAATAAGCTTCTACACAATAAAGTTACAGGGCAGCAATTCTCACGTTTTGAATTATTTTTTTTTTTACCCCTAAACAAATGAGAATGCTTGGGACAAAAGCCTGCCAAAAGGACCAACCGTAAAGCTTCAGTATTGTAGAAAACAATTCAACCACTTCAATTGAAAGCAACCCCAGTACAATGAAATCAAACACTATATAAGACCACTCATACCCTCCTTCACATTCATCCATTCATCTCCTCCTCTCTACCCTCTCTTCTCCCCTTGCTTTGCACTAATGGCTTTCTCTTCATTTTCCAAAGTCTCCCTTCTGCTCTTCATTGTGCCTTTCTGTTTAGGCACTTATTGTCTGGCTCATGATTTTTCGATCGTGGGTTATTCACCTGAGCACTTGTCTTCCATGGACAAGTTCATTGAGCTCTTCGAGTCATGGATATCGAAACATGGCAAGATTTACCACGACATGGAGGAGAAGCTCCATAGGTTCGAGATATTCAGAGACAATGTCAAGCACATTGATGAAAGGAATAAGAAGCTTGATGTTGACAGCTACTGGCTTGGATTGAATGAGTTTGCTGACTTGAGCCACGAAGAGTTCAAAAGCAAGTACTTGGGGCTAAAAGGTGAATCCCCAAGAAGGAGAGACTCCTCTGAAGAAGAGTTCAGTTACCGTGATTTCGACGTAGCAGGGGCATTGCCCAAGTCTGTGGACTGGAGAAAGAAAGGAGCTGTTACTCCAGTCAAGAACCAAGGTTCATGTGGTATGTGCCAAAGCTCACACACTATATGTTGAACTGTGATTTACAATCCGATAATATAACATGTCATACAATCCGATAATATAACATGTCAAATATCTGGCAAGCGAACACTACTAATGAGCAAAGATGATAATGTTACGCAGGTAGCTGTTGGGCATTTTCTACAGTTGCTGCTGTTGAAGGCATAAACCAGATAGTCACAGGAAACCTAACATCGCTGTCTGAACAGCAACTGATAGATTGTGACAAATCATTCAACAATGGCTGCAATGGCGGTTTGATGGACTATGCTTTTCAATTTATCATCTCTAATGGTGGGCTTCACAAGGAGGAAGAATACCCCTATATCATGGACGAAGGAACTTGTGAGGAATCAAGGGTAATATAAACTGCGGTCACCTGCTGCTTTATACTTCTTGAATCAAATTTAGCTATCAACAAACCATGGCTTCTTGTTGACATGTGATTTTGTAATCTTCAGGGACAATCAGAGGTGGTGACCATATCTGGTTATCAAGATGTGCCTCAAAATAGTGAACAAGCTCTCCTCAAGGCACTGGCTCACCAGCCCATTAGTGTTGCTATTGAGGCCTCTGACAGAGATTTCCAGTTCTACAGTGGGGTAAGCCTTTTATAACACTATCCCTCCTCTATTTCAACTCGATACTCAAAAGGTCAAGTAATGCTAGGAGGAACTTTACAAATCGTTACTTGGATTTTTCGGTTTTGCAGGGTGTGTTCAACGGGCGATGTGGAACTGAGCTAGATCATGGTGTAGCAGCAGTCGGCTATGGAACATCAAAGGGGTTGGATTACATCATTGTGAAGAACTCATGGGGACTGAAGTGGGGAGAGAAGGGATACATAAGGATGAAGAGAAACACAGGAAAGCCAGAAGGAATCTGCGGTATCAACAAAATGGCTTCATATCCCACCAAGAAGAAGTGATCAATTAAAATATGAAATCCCCTTAAAAACCAAAATCTTTCTTGCTTTTCTTCCCTGTTTAATACTTCCACGGTGATGGATTTTCAACTGTGCAAGCATTCCCTTCAAGTTTATCAATAACATGGCTAGACTCATGGAAAGTATTTCATATAATTGCAACTGGAAACAACAATAGACATTTTTTTTATTCGTTATTTTTTTTTTTCCAAGTCTAAAAGATTGTTATATGGTCTCACAAAGGTAAAAATTAAAAATGGAAAAAGGATGAAATTAAACGATGAACCGTACAAACTCAAAGTTTTCTTATAGTAAAACCCTAGACTACCAACTGGGTCTAAATTGGTCTCTCCCCTGCCTGATTAGACTGGCGCAGATATTAACTCTCTGAAATCCTTCTCTCTTTTGTTCTGAGATCTGCTCTCTTTACTTCAGCATTACACGAATCTTATTCCTTCAATCTGACCTTATAAACAAAAACTAAACGCTCAAATCATATTAAACTGGGTATTCTCCATCCACTCCTTTCTTATCTT
>LYNE01003006.1:28842-45947 GCA_001662545.1 Rosa x damascena
TTAGTTGTTCTAAAGTTGGTAATACCGAAAACCAAAATACCGAATTTGGTAGTTATGATTAAAAACCGAAAATTTTAGTTGGTAATTGGTAGCTCAATTTTGAAATCGAAAGTTTTGATTTTGAAGTTGGTAATACCTATAACTGATTCGAATCGACCGAGTGACAGCCCTATACAAAACAGACGAAGGTCAGAGGGAAGACCGAGTGTGCCGGCCTTCAACGCTCTGATGCCTAAGTCAGTATCGTTATAAGATAATGATAATGGAAAGTGATAGTAAACAATTACCTCTTTGGGTTGTTGGAGATGCCCTTATTGTAGCACATTTGTGGGAGTCTGGCTCTGTTTCTTTCGGTGTGGGACGCTCGGGATCCCGATATCGCCCCGTGGGGTATCGGAATCGCCAGCTGGGGGCTTTACTTACTTCTTATATTGGCGATACGAGTCTTGTGCTTCCGATACTTGTGCCTAGGAGGTATGTACGTGCATACCAACAATTCCTTTGATCATCTCTCTCAATCTCTTATTCTCTAACCTTTAATACTACCATATTAAACTAGCACTGGTGATTGATGATCACTTTGAATCTATGTAGATTTTGGTTTTTAAATATTAGTTTTGGATTTTTATTATTGAATTTTTAATTTAGATTTTGTTCTTTAATAGAATTTTTATTAGGGGTCCTTGACCCAAAGCACCAAAATCAACCAAAATTATCTCACTTACTCCAGCAACAAATTTTTGTTCTCACATACACAATTTAACAACAAATAACTATTTTACCCTCAACTATTTTGGGTTAGAATATAACAATCAAAATTTCATAGAATTCCCACTCCAAGAATTAATTGGCTAACCGCCTAACCCCATATCTTTCATATCAAAACTAGAATTTTGCATCTTCTTTATGGAGTTAATGATGTCTTTGTTGGTTCCCATTATTAGCATGTCATCCACATATAGACACACAATCACATAAGTATTTTTGATTTGCTTAAAGTTGTCAAATTCGTTTATGGAAAAATCATAAGACATCATTGTATTATCGAATTTCTCATGCCATTGTTTTGAGGCTTGTTTAAGTCCATACAAGTTTGCAGACTTTCTTCTCTTGACCTTTGAATATGAACCCTTCAGGTTGTTCCATATAAATTTCTTCCTCTAAAAATGCCGTTTTGACATCCACCATTTAAAAATGCCGTTTTGACATCCATTTGATGTATTTCCAGATTATATATAGCAACAATTGCTATTAACATTCAAATGGAAGTAATTCTAGTGACAGGAGAGTAAGTATCAAAGAACTCAAGACCTTCTTTTTGACAATACCCTTTTGCTACTAACCGAGCCTTATATTTGTGAATGGTACCATCTGGTCTTAGTTTCTTTTTGAATATCCATTTGTATCTAATTGGTTTATTTCCAGGTGGTAAATCAACCAATTTCCATGTATTTTTATTCTTAATGGATTCTACTTCACTTTGAATTGCCTCCTTCTAATAAGGTGCTTCTGATGACTCAATTGCAGCCTTGTATGTTTGAGGTTCTTCTTTAGTTATAAACGTCATAAAGTCTGGTCCAAAATCTTTTGCAACCTTTGCTCTTTTACTTCTTCATGGTTCCAAATCTTGATCATGAACCTTAGAAGTACATGCATCATTTTTATTATTTTCGGCAATTATTCTTTCATCTTCATGTACTCGTTTTCTGCTAGTACATGATCTATCTTTGAATGACACTAAACTGAGATGCCTCCTCCAACTCCTTCCCTTACCGGGCCGGCCACTGCTACCGTGGCTGGTGAGACACCTCCAAACCCTACACCAACCTTCGCTTCAGTCCTCTCAGCCACTAAACCACTAGGGTTTGCAATTGATGATCTCCCAGCGCCTACAGTTGAGCATGGGGTTGCCACAGTTCAAATTTCAGAAGAGTCTTTCCAGCGTGGGTTGGATTGGTGCAAGACAATTCTCGTCAGGAAACTCCTTTCCCCGCCCAATGGTGTGATGCCGAAGGCACCTGAGTTAGCGAAGAGGTTGAGTTTGTTTTGGCATAACGTTCCAAATTGGAAGGTTGCCCCACTGGGCAAGGGTTTCTTCTTGCTACAATTTCAAACCCTTGATGATATGCAGCGCATTTGGTCATCGGGCTCTGTCAATTTAAATCCGGGAATCTTGAGGTTAATCAAATGGTCGCCATCGTTCTCTCCGGCAACATACAGAAACACATTTGCGCAGATTTGGGTGCGTTTTTGGGACTTAGGGTTTGCCCACTGGGATCACCAGACACTTTTTGAAATCGCGCGAGGTGTTGGTACTCCAATCCACTGGATGAGCGGACTGCCAGCAGGTCTTTGGGTCTCTATGCAAGAGTGTTGGTTGATGTTGATCTTTCAAAACCTCTCTATGACCAAGTTAGGGTTGTGCGCGCACATGGAGAGTCGGTGATTGCCTCGGTTGACTATGAGTCAGTCCCAGTTCTCTGTCAAGCCTGTGGCATTGTTGGTCACTCTGTCAACAAGTGCAGGAACAAGAAAGAGCCATCGAGTCAAGGTGGTGAAGCTTCTAAATCGCCGTCCAGCAAAGCTCATAGCACAGACCGGCCTGATGGTGATCCTACGGCAGATGTGCGAGGCCGTTCCCGTTCGCGGAGGAAGCGCCGTACACGCCGACGCTCAAGGCCGGTATCTGTGATGCCAGAACATGCCCTTGTGGGGGCAGAAGGATTGCTCCTTAAGCACGCACCGCCTTCCTCTGCCGGGCAGCCAACTGGTGGTACACATGAAAATGGAATGGTTTTAATCACCCAAAACCTCCCAGAACAACCAGCCTCTACGGTCTTTCAAGTTGTTGCGGCTTTGCTGACAGTGGAGCCGGTTTTGTCTAACACTGAGGTTGGAGCGGCCTCCTCCTCCACTACTTTTGTTCCTCCGGGCTTTAATACCATCATTGAACAGATTCAGGGCACTGTTCTAGCCCTAGCTCAGAGGACTAACGTGCCATCAAGTGAAGACATTGAGATCACTTCAGCTAGTGCTTTCGCTGTCTCTAACCCGGAGGTTGATTATGAAAACTTGGTCAATGGTACGCTGGAGGAAGGTGAGTTTATTCCTGTTGTGTCCAAAAAATCTATGAAGCTAGCTAAACCGACAGTTAAAGCTAATTTCAAGCCTAAGTAAGGGGCTAGTAACCACAGCACAAAGTTGGCACTTGTCCAAAAAGGTGCCAAACATAAACTTTTCTGATGATTGTCTTCTACTGGAATGCTCGGGGTTTGGCAAGTGTTGACACGCAGCGAGCATTAACCAACATGGTACGTGCACACAAACCTTTAATTGTTTGTATTTCAGAGCCTTTTGTTTCAGTTGATTCTATTCCGATGACTTTCTGGAGATCCCTTGGTCTCCGTCTCGTAACTACTAATAACAGGGGGGAATTGGCTCCCAACCTCTGGTTCTTCTACCATGAAGCTATTGGTATACAGGTCTTGCATGTGACTGCTCAACAAATCACGGTATCTTGCTCATTTGAAGGTGTTCATGGCATATATACGTGTGTCTATGATAAAACCAATATGGCTGGGCGCAGACTTCTCTGGTCAGACTTGTGTTATGTCAGAGCGAACTGGGTTCTTGGGCCTTGGCTGGTCTTTGGTGACTTCAATTGTGTTTTTGGTGCTCATGAAAAACGGGGAGGAAACACACCGTTTGTAAGATCCTGCCTCGACTTCCAGCAAATGTGCAACTCTTGTGCTTTGCTTGACATTCCCACTAAGGGATTGGCTTTTACGTGGACGAATCGTCGCACGGAGGTTCGGTTGGATAGAGCCCTTGGTAACTTAGAGTGGATTGATTCTTGGGCGGTTATGGAGTGTTGCACTCTCACTAGAGCCACCTCAGATCATTGCCCTATTCTCTTAAGATGTTCGAAGCTCAGGAATGCCATTAAGGCTCCGTTCCGCTTCCAAAGTTGCTGGCTTCAACATCCAAACTTTCTGTCACTGGTTAGAGATTTTTGGGACACGCTGCATTTTTTTGGGTGTCCTCAGTTTGTTCTGGCTTCCAAACTACGGGCATTGAAGGTGATGCTTATGTCCTGGAGCCAGAACTCTATTGGGGATGTTCATTTAAGGGTTAAAGCTTCTAAACAGACTTTAGATGCGGTTCAGGAGGAGATTTCAAGACTTGGTCCTATAGTGGACAGATTCTCACGGGAAGACCTGGCCCATGCAAGGTTTTTATCTGATCTCTCTTTGCAGGCTACTTTCCTTCTTGATCAGTCCCGTATCCGATGGTTAAAAGATGGGGACAGGAATACCTCTTTTCTTCACAATATGGTCAAAATCAGACGCTTAAACAAATCAATCACTTCGCTTTTGGTGAATCAAGAGGTCATCAATGACGCATCAGCCATTGAAGCGCATGTCGTTCAACACTTTGATTTCTCTTTCACAAGGGATACTAACATAGTGAACACAGGCATGGTGGAGCAGCTCATTCCTAATCTTGTGACTGAGGCTGACAATGCAGCTCTGCTTTCTATTCCTACTAGTCAGGAGATCTTTGATACTGTCAGAGGCATGGATAAGTTCAGTGCTCTGGGGCCTGATGGTTTCAATGGGAGTTTTTTCACTTTCTGCTGGCCTGTGGTGGGGCCTGATGTGGTTTCAGTAGTTCAAGCCTTCTTTCAAAATGGTTTCATCATGCCGCACTTTAATTCAAATGTTATTATTCTCATTCCCAAGCTGGAGGAGTCCGAAAGCATTTCTGATTTCAGGCCTATTGCCCTAGCCAACTTTGTGTTTAAAATTATCACAAAAATATTGGCTGATCGTTTGGGTTATGTTGCTGCTCGGATAATTTCTCCAAACCAAAGTGCGTTTATTAAAGGGCGTACTATTGTTGATCCTTTCTCCCAAACCTCAGAGTGTATGAATATGCTTGACCGCAACTGCAAGTATGGTAATGTAGCAATCAAATTTGACATTCGCAAAGCCTTTGATACCCTGGATTGGAGCTTCTTATTGGGAGTTCTAAGGTCTTTTGGTTTCAGCTCTACTTTTGTCGGGTACGTTCACAATATTCTAAATTCTGCCTTCCTCTCTGTAAGTGTAAATGGCAAGACTTGTGGTTATTTTAACTGTTCATGGGGAGTCCGTCAGGGGGACCCCCTTTCCCCACTGCTTTTTGGCCTTGCTGAGGAAGTCCTGAGTAGGGGCATTGACAATTTGGTTGCGCATAATAAAATTAAGCGCATCTCAGCCCCTCTGGGTGTTACCCCTCCATCACATGTTCTTTTTGCAGACAATGTCATGATTTTTCTACAGGGAGGTTCAGGGCATTTAAAAAATTTAATGTCCTTCATGGAGGAGTATGCCATGAATTCGGGTCAAGTTGTGAACAAGGCCAAGTCCAATGTCTATCTGGGTAAATTTGCGATTCCCAGACAACGTCGTATCAAAAGAATTCTGGGGGTAGTGAATATTGGCAGTCTTCCAGTTAACTACCTGGGTGTACCAATTTTTATTGGCAGGGCCAAATCTGAATATTTCCTCCCCATTGCTGACAAAATCATATGTAAGTTGAGCTCTTGGAAAGGTAAGCAGCTTTCACAGGCAGGTAGGTTGCAGCTGATTTCTTTAGCTATTCAAAGTCACCTCATTTACAGTTTCCAAATTTATGAGTGGCCACGTGACCTACTGTTGAAGGTGCAACGTTGGACTCGTAATTTTTTCTGGAATGGGGATCCTTTGAAAGATGGTTATGCTTTGGTGGCCTGGAAAACTTGCTGTAGACTCAAGGAAGAAGGTGGATTGGGATTGAAGAACTTATTTGCACTTAACAAATCTTTGCTTCTGAAGAGGTGTTGGGAGGTAGTTGAGAGAGGGTCACCTTCTGCTTTGTTATTGCATGAAAGATTCCTCACTGATGGGCTTCAATGCATCACTTCCTACAAAAAGTCGTCCATTTGGCTCGGTCTCAAGAAACTATGGCCCTCACTAATTGCAAACCTGCAATGGGTAGTTGGGGATGGTAAAGTGGTGCGGTTATGGAAGGATAATTGGCTGGGTTATGTGCCTTTAGAGTCTACCAATTGTGACCCATTGTTTCACCCTTTTCTTAATGCCAAAGTGTGTGTTTTTATTGAAAATAGAGAGTGGAAAATTCCATGGAGTTTTCAGAGGTCTTTCCCTGAGGTGGCTAACGACATTTCGGTTTTGCCAATCCCATCTGAAGAGTGTAGTGATACACCGATATGGGCTACTGAAAGTTCAGGTACTCTCACCACCAAGGCAGCTTATGATTTTCTTTCTATGCAGCAGCCTAGGCCAGCTTGGGCAAAAAAAATTTGGCACCCTCCTATTCAGCCCCGTAAGAGTTTAGTAGCCTGGAAAATTTTGCTGGGAAAGATTCCAACTGATGTGCAAATGCAGCGACGAGGCAGGGCCTTTTGCTCTCGATGCCACTTATGCACGGCGGCGACAGAATCGCTGCATCACCTCTTTGTGAACTGTTCAGCAGCTGCTGGAATATGGGATTGGATCTTCCCACTATTCAGGCTTCATTTCAATCCAGCCTATGAGATCAGTGAGTTTTTTCATGAGAATTTAATTTCTAACTTCTCTGTCTCCACTAAGCTGCTATGGTTCTTATCAGTTTGCAATATTTTTTGGTGTGTTTGGACTGAGAGAAATAGTCTCAAGCATGATGGGGGGGTTTTTGAGCCCTACAGGTTTAAACAAAAGGTGATTCTTTCAATTGGTGAATCTGCTAGATTAATCTTTAGCTCATCCTCTGTTCCACAATCTGTTCCAATTTTTGGGTTTTTAGGTTTGTATCAACTGCGGCCTACGGCTCCAAAAATTATCCAGGTAATGTGGTACCCACCTCCTCCTCTTTGGGTCAAAGTAAATACAGATGGATCATACCATGATCAGCTTCAGGCAAGGTGTGGAGGTGTTTATAGGGGTAGTGAGGCATCCTTTTTAGGTGCTTTTACTAAAAAGGTAATTGTCCCTTGTGCTCTTGACGCAAAGTTGATTGCTGTAATTGAGGCGATTCGCCTGGCTTGTTTAAAAGGGTGGGTGAATTTGTGGGTGGAGGTGGATTCCTTGATTTTGCTCAGTTTTATTAATGATCCTCTTAAGGTACCTTGGCGTCTGCGAACACAACGGAGGAACTGTTTGCATTTGTCTAGACATTTGAATATTCATTTTTCACACATTTATAGGGAGGGGAATTCAGTGGCTGATAAGCTTGCCAATTATGGTGCCTCGCATGGTGATTTTGTCTGGTGGGAGGTGGTGCCTCAGTTCCTGCATTCGGCCCTGGGTGGTGATTTCTCTGGTCACCCATCATATAGATTTGCTTAATCTAGTCGACTTATGGTTTTCCTTCATGAGTTCTCAGCTTGTATTCTTTGTTCTGTTACTGTTCTTTTTGGTTCTAGGGAATGGTTTTGGTCTAGTCCCCCATTCCCTATCTTTGTTTTTCTTTTTATTTTAATAAAAGGATCCGGGCGTGGGGCTGAGCCTCCCAGCTTGGCTGGGTTCCAAACCCTTTAAAAAAAAAAAAATGATCTATCTTTGAATGGAAATATATCCTCAAAGAATTCAGCCTCAGCAGACTCAATGATAGTGTTTACTTGTGTTTCTACATTTTTAGATTTGTGAACCAAAAACTGATATGCAACACTATTATTTGCATGACCAATAAACACGCAATCCACCGTTTTTGGTCCAAGCTTTTGCCTATTTGGAAGAGGAATTTGAACCTTTGCAAGACAACCCCACACTTTCATAGTTTTATATGTAGGCAATCTTCCTTTCCAGATTTCATAGGGAGATTGTTCACTCTTTTTATAAGAAATTCTCTTAACAATTGTGTTTGCAGCAAGGAGTGCTTCACCCCACAGATTGTGTAGTGCACCTGAACTGTTCAACGTGGAATTAATCATATCCTTCAATGTTCTATTTTTACGTTCAGCAACCCATTTTTCATTGAGGTATAATGTGCAGTTGTTTGATGCACAATTCCATGTATAAAAAAAAATTCAAAAAACTCATTAGATTCGTATTCACCACCTCGGTCTGATCTTAGAATTTTGATTCTCTTGTCTAATTGATTTTCAGCTTCTGCTTTGTATATCTTGAACATATTCAAAGCTTCATCTTGCTATTTATCAAATAGACACAGCAAAACTTGTTGCAATCATCAATGAATGATATATAGTAATTCTTTCCTCCACGAGTTGGAGTTGATTTAAAATCACAAAGGTCACTATGAATCAATCCAAGTACTTCATTGGATTTTTCAATAGATTTATAAGAGTGCTTGCATACTTTGATTCAATGCAGATCTCACATTTATGTTTATCACTATCATTAGGATTGCACTTAGAAAACAGTCCCAAATTCACCATTCTTTTCAATAAGCGATGATTAACATGGCCTAGTCTAGCATGCCATAAATTAAAGGAGTCAAGTAAGTAGATAGAAGCAGTGCTATTGCCTGCACTATTATTATTAATAGTAGGTAGTACATTAACTTTGAAAAGCCCCCTCATAAGGTAGCTCCTTCCTACATATATCCCACCCTTGGTGAGTACAAACTTATCAGATTCAAATACTAACTTCAAGCCTTTATTGCTAAGAAGGGAACCAGAAATTAGATTCTTTCAAATCTTAGGAACATGCAGCACATTAGTGAGTGTGAGTTCTTTTCCGGAAGTGAGTTTGGGAACCACATTTCCCTTTCCTTCAATAGCAGTAGTACTAGCATTCCCATGTACAGATTCTCTCCACCTGATACTTTTTCATATATAGCAAACATGTTCTTCTCAGCACACACATGCCTTGTTGAACCTGTGTTAACCCACCATTCATTAGTATTAGTCATTAGTTTGACCTCAGACACAACAACAACAAACTGATCTTCTGCCATATTTGCTTGGTTAGAAGTTCTAGAATTCCCTTCCTTCTTGTGGCGGCAATCCTTGGCTCTATGACCAGACTTCCCACACACCCAGCAGCCACCTTGAATTTTCTTCTTGAAAGTATTTGCCTTTAAGGCAGTGAATGCTCTTTTGGCAGCAGCCTTCCCCTTCTTCTTTTAATTGTGAGGGAACTTAGACTTGGAGGTGCTGCCTTCAACTACATTGGCTTTTGCTTCCATAAAAGTCATATCATATTTCTCATTCTTGCAGTGATCCTCTTCCACATGAAGTTTGAGAATAAACTCATCAAGGTTCATATCTTCAGTTAGATGCTTAAGATATATTTTGAAATCCTTCCAAGAAGGGGGTAATTTTTCAATGATTGAACCAACAAGAAAAGTTTCGTTCAGGCCTATACCTTCATCATCTAACTCGTGAATAATGATCTGGATTTCCTCCACTTGCTTCACAACAGAGTTGGTGTCGTTCATCTTAAAGTTCAGGAACCTACCAATGATGAACTTCTTGGCACTTGCAACCTCAGATTTGTACTTCTTATCGAGGGATTCCCATAACTCCTTAACCATCTTGAATGATGAATAGACATCATACAAAGAATCACCTAAGACATTCATAATGTAATTCTTGCACAGGAACTCGCTTTGATTCCATGCTTCAACAGCCTTAAGAGTTACAGCAGGGATGTCTCCCTCTTTTGGTACTTGAGGAGCCTCAGAAGTAATGACTTGGGCCAAGTTCAATGTTGTCAAGTAGAACAACATCTTTTGCTGCCATCTTTTGAAATCCACACCTTTGAATTTCTTAGGCTTCTCAATGTGGGATTTGACACCAACAACAATTGATTGGTCCATTGTGTAATAAATTTATGTCTTAGATTGTTAGAACAGAGGATAAGTTTTGGCCCAAGGCCCATCTTTGATATATATAGAGTCCGGCTACGGTGCAGACATCCGTTCCGTGCGGACGGTACAGGTTTCTCGTTTTTCCCCACTTTCCGATCACATTTTCACATCTTAACCGTTCAGTTTTTAGGAAAGTAGGTGAAAACCGGAAATCCGTACCGAAATTTTGATACGAACGTCTGCACCTGAGAATATATATATATATATATATATATATATTATTTACACAGTAGCGTTTGCCTCCACCCATTGGGCATTTCCACTCTCTCTTAACAAGTGTTCAAAGGGAACACTTATCAGGACAAGTTCCTTAAACCTTTTCTTAGATGTGGGAGTCCCTCCCACATTCTCCAACACTATTTTGGGCTTGCTTTTGTTTCCAAGGATAAGCTCGCATCTCTTTCCCGTTAGGTGATTCTAATGGTGGCCCAATAGTTCCTTTAAAACCATGTTTGTAGTAAATTAGATTTTTGGGGCCAAATATAAGGGAATACACCTGCACAAATCTACTCATTCAGGAAAAATGTGACGTGGATGAAGCACAACCAAGTGTCAAGATTACTTGACCAGATATATGATTGGAAACCAAATTTCTCAAAAAAAAGCTGAAACTAATGATTGTTTGTAGATAACGATCGGTTAAAAAGTAAAAGAATAAGTCAATGAGTAAAAAAAACGAGGGGCATCCTACACATACCCCACATATCTCAAATTGTACAAGATAATGAACCGTAATTGACTATTTTCCTTAGAATGAACTGGAAATTAAGAACAAAGGGTAAAGTTTTGCCACTATGGCCTAAATATTAGCCACCCACCGCCTACTGTAAGAGATCTCATCGGCGAAGACCTGACTGAACTTACCTAGCTTATAAGTTAAGACATTGACCTCCCGAATCTTTAAGAAGTGAAAGGATCGAGATCATGGATTAAGTTGTTGGGGTGAACCTCATATCTTACCCTCATATTAATGAATTATCTCTAAGATTGTATAACATGTCCAGTACTCACCGAAAAATACTGATATATCTCCATTGAGGGACTGAACTGATGAAACCCTAAAAGTAGTATTAATGAATTATCTCTGAAATACAATAACATGTCCAGTAGTCACCGAAAAACACTTATACATCTCCGTCGAGTGACTGAACTGATGAAACCCTAAAAGTACAAGGTAGAAAGCAAAATTTAGTCCTTTTGCTTTTCATCTTTCCTTTTCTCAATCTACTGAGGATGGGTCCTTAGGCATTTGCTCTACTTAAATAGGACTGAACTTACACATGCAAGTTTTCCATTTTGACCAATTCAAGCATTTTCATTTGATACCTTTCAATTCTAGGTCCTATACTAATTACTTCGAAACGCTTGCAAATGCTTTTTCTTTCTATCATGTCCATTTAAGCTAATTTTGACTATAGGGTTCAAGGCATGCCATGTGATATCCACATGCATCTATATGACTATAGAAACATAACCACTGGTAGTGTTTATGCAAGGAATTACCTAATTTTGACACTATTTATACCACATTCGATTTTTGTTCTGCTGTGACTACAATCATTTGCTATTGTTTGATTTGTAGCAATTTAGATGCGACAGAGTACAAAAATGGTCTTCAGAACTGTGCTCTTCTTCTTCTTCGCCATTCTCTTAGTTACTACAAGGGTAACTCATACATTAGTTATTTTCATGTGTGTACACAAAGGGACACGTACATGCACTTTCTCTTTAGTACTTTCACTTTCATATATTCAATAATATATGGCATCCTTGTCTCTGTAGGTTTCAGCTGATGAGTTTGACTGTTTGAGAACGAAAAGGCCAAGAAGCCGAAGGTACGTTTTTATATATATGGTTGTATATAACTTTAAATTAGGGATGGTGATACTACATGAACTTTAAAACATCTATGTGTGTGATTTCAGACACCAACTCCCAGCGACTTACACACTCCACCACTTCCTGTAGATAAGGTTAGCGTCTACTACATTACTATATAAGACATGTATTCATGTACATATACATATATATATATATATATTACTATATAGGACATGTATTCATGTACATATACATATATTCTAATTGATTGTTGCTAATGCCATTGTTTTATTGTTGTTGTTCTCATATTCTTATTATTACTAAGGGAAAAATGCACCAACAATGTCTAAAGACTCTGAGGACTGTCAAAATGATACCTGGACTTTCAAACGTATCAATGTGATACCTGAACTACTATTTTGTTGTCAATATCGTACCCACGTCAAGTTTCCGTCACGGCTCCGTTAAATTTACCACACGTGAGGTACAAAATGAAGGTAAAAAGACTGATTTGCCCATATAACTGACATTTTAATTTATTTATTTTTTGTAAAAACATTTTACATTTTTTTAATAAAAAGGATCTATTTACCTTTAATTCTTTTAAATAATTTTTTTTTACCCCTCCACCTCTCGTCTTCTTCCTCCCCCCTCGATCAACCACTCTCTAAAAAGAGTGACTTCTCTCGCCGATTCCTCCCACAACAACACCTCAGTACTCCTTGATTTCAGGCACACGACGCCGACGCAGTTGACCTGGACGAAAGGATCAGCGGCGCACTCCATTGACCTCCATCATCTGTCATTCATTTTGGAAGACAAAATTGAAATTGAAATTGGGATTGAGATTGGGATTGGGATTTGGATTTGGATTTGGATTGGGTTCTCTGTAAACTTTGACGGTACTCAAAGCGGGATTGTGGCTCCGACTACCGCTCGGGGTTTTGATCATAGTCGCTGGCTTGGCGTTGGATTGGACTAAAGCAGCGTGTTGAGCGACGGCGGGATTGAAGTCGGATTTCGAATGGAGTTCGAATTTGGGGCCGAGTGATAGTTCTTGTTCACTGACCTTGGTTTGGATCGGATTGTCCGGATTTGAATTTAGGTAGGTGGGTGAGAGTGATTCAAGAGGCCTCCTGCTGGTCTCTCTCCCCTCTATTCTCCCTCAGCCACATTCTGCACCAAAATCACCCTCTTGATTGTTGGTTCAACCAAATTTGTTTCTTTCTGTTTTGCTTTGCTTTGCTACTGATGATTCAACTTTCAAGCAAGCAGCTTTTGTACTTCGTTTGAAAACTTTGCTATTTCCTTCCCAGGAAAGTTAGTTGAGCTTTTATGAGTGGATTTCCTTTCGGATTTTGATAGTTTGGGGTTGGGTTATGTTAGCTATTCCAACAAGTTGATCAGTTTTCTAATCCTACCCTGTTACCATTGTACTTTTGGACTGATATTTGACTTGTGTTAATTATCTCTAGATTTAGCTAGCCCTGCATTCTCTAAAAACTTATCCTAATACTCGGATGATGATGATGATGATGAATATCTAGTGCTATTTCACCCTCTTGATTGTTGGTTCAATTTGAGATCAATGGCTAGAATGGGTTTCTTCCAAATTGAAGCTCAATCCCATCATCAGTCTCTCTTCTTTCGAAAGCTCAAGTGGGTTTGCTGGGTTTAAGAAGATGAACATGAACAATTGCTGGGATTTTTTTTTTTTTTTTGGGCATTTTTGCTAGGTTTAAGAGGATGAACATGAAGAATTGCTAGGTTCAAATACTTCATCTTGATCACTGTCACTAAGGTGGGAGTGGTCGTGGAGGAGGAAAGATGGCTAAGCTAGATTTGGAGATGGAGTTTCTAGATTTGGAGATGGAGTTTCGCGAGGAGATTCAGTGGGTATCCAAATCCAAATAAAATTTGAATTAGCTCTAATATATTCCTAAAGAATCCAAATCCAAATTGAAGAAGATCATAATGAATAGGTTTCTTTGAATTTCATGGTCAGGGAAGTTTTGATTTTTGATTCATGGTCAGAGTGTATTGGATTGGGTAATAGAACAAAGCAAAAAAATTTAGGGAAAAATTCACCAATAATGTCTGGACACTTTGGTGACTTTCACAATGATACCTGAACTCTGAATGTTCTCAATGTGATACCTGGACTAATTTTTTCATATTTAACGTCGTACCTACGACCAATTTCCGTCACGGAGCCGTTAAATTTTGCACGTGCAATGCACGTGAGTTACTTAATGAAGACAAAAAGACCGATTTACCCTCAGAAAAAATTCACCAACGGTGTCTGGACACTTAAGGGACATTCAGAATGATACCTGAACTTACAAAGTTATCAATGTGATATCTGGACTCATTTTTTCATATCAATGTCATACCTACGACCAATTTCCGTCTCGGAGTCATTAAATTTTACACGTGCGATGCACGTGAGTCACTTAATGAAGACAAAAAGACTGATCTACCCTCAAAAGTTTTTTTTTTTCCTTTTCTTTTCTTTCTTTCTTTCTTTATTCTTCTTCTTCTTCTTTTTCGGTTTCTTTATTCTCTCCTTCTCTCCATGCCAACACCACCGCTTTCGGAGAACCCACCATCGAATATGCAGGAAGAAAAATGGGGGAGAGCCACAACAACCTCCACCACCACGCAATGACGTCGTCCTCTGCTACTTCTCGATTGGGTTTGGGGATAAGGACTGCTTCTTCCTCCACCGCCAGCGAAATCGTGGAGGCTCGAGGCCACATTCTAAGGGCCACCAGCCAGAAGAACCGCCACAGCAAGGTCTGCACGTCCAAAGGCCCCAGGGACCATCGCGTCCGGCTCGCCGCCCACACCGCCATTCAATTCTACGACGCGCAAGACCGTCTCGGATACTACCGGCCTAGCAAGGCCGTCGATTGGCTCATAAAGAAAGCCAAGGCCGCAATCGACGAGCTGCCGCCGTGGAACCCAAACTCAATTTCTGTTCAGACAACATCTTCTACGACAGTGCCGATATCCGCCGCGCAGGACACGCAGAACGCGAGCCTCCATTTCTCAATGGTGGAGGCTCCGAGTTCTTTGTCTGCTAATCGGCGAGGCGCAATGGTGGGTAGCAGCGGAGTGGCGGAGCTGGTGAATCAGAATAGCTCGAATTTTCTGCAGGTGAAGATGGTGTGGAGGCCGAAGTTGTTAATCTTTGTCTGCCTAGAATTGCCTCTTATCGAAGTTGGGCTAGAGGCCGAAGTTGTCGGCTAGACCGATGAAGTTGCAGGTGAGGATGGTGTTGCATGTCGGGAACGACGGAGAGGATGGCAGGGTGGGATTGGAGCTGTGATTTGAGAGTGGAGGGCTGGCGGGGTCTGAGTTTCTGATCAATGGTGTATAAAAAGGGGTCGAAGGAGAGAATGAGGGTGGTGATGGCTAAGTCGTCGGCGGCGGCAGCGAGGATGAACTCGGAGTGAGCGGCGAAGCCTCAGTGTACAATTTCAATTTGCTGTAGGATTTGAAGTGGGTGGAACCAAAAACATCTGCTGTGCATGAAGGTGGATTGAGACGCAGTGGCGGTGTTTGATCGGCAATCGGCGGTGGGAATCGGACAACAAGATGATTTGAATCTTGATTATTCAAATCAGGGGAAGAAGAAACCAAAAAAGAAGAAGAAGAAAGAAAGAAAGAAAGAAAGAAAGAAAGAAAGAAAGAAAAGAAAAGAAAAAGAAAAGAAAAAACTTTTGAGGGTGCATCGGTCCTTTTTGTCTTCATTAAGTTACTCACGTGCAAAATTTAACGGCTCCGTGACGGAATTGGTCGTATGTACGACGTTGATACGAAAAAATGAGTGTAGGTATCACATTGATAACTTTGTAAGTTCAGGTATCATTATGAAAGTCCTCTAACTGTCCAGACACAGTTGGTGAATTTTTTCCTAAAACAAACTAAGGGCAAAAGGTTTTTTTTTTCCCTCATTTTTGGGCTCACGTGAGTCACACGTGCTCACAGTTGACGGAGACGTGACGGAAGTTCGCCAAAGGTACGACGATAATACGAAAAGTAAAGTCTAGGTATCACATTGATAACATTCAGAGTTCAGGTATCATTGTGAAAGTCACCAAATTGTCCAGACACCGTTGGTGAATTTTTTCCAAAAAATTTATTCAAGTTTTATTTTTAATGTAATAATTATTCAGTTTTTATTTTTAATTTTGAATTAATTCATTCAAAATTTGATGGAGAGAAAAAGTCATTTTTGCCCTCATTTTGCACCCCACGTGTGTCACACGTGGTTAGAATTAACGGCACCGTGATGGAAAGTTGTCATAGGTACGACATTGACAACAAAATAGAAGTTCAGGTATCACATTGATACATTTGAAAGTCCAGGTATCATTTTGATAGTCCTCAGAGTCTCCAGACACTGTTGGTGCATTTTTTCCTATTATTAATTTCAATTAATTCCATATATATGTGTGTGTGTGTGTGTGTGTGTGTGTGTGTGTGTATCTTGGTAAGTTTGGAGTTTATTGATTTCATTTTCTTTATAGGTTTACGGTGACCAGAAACAACTAGGGTCGTTGATCAATTGGTTGAGGCAAGCGGCCAAACAAGAAGCCAAAGAAGCGGCCAAAGAGGCAGGCAAAGAAGTGGGGGTACGGATTTACATAGTATTGAATTCTCTTTATCATAAGGATATGCTAGTAACTGATGCAGTAATAAATAAGCTAAGACCATCTCAAACAGTTTCCCTATAATTTCTCTATTATAGGGAAGCAAAAATTAAAGTCTCCAAAAAAAATTCTGCTCCAACTCCAACAGATTCTCTATTTTACAGATTCCATAATTCTTCCCTAAATCATTCCCCTCTAAATTCTTCTTTGTTCTATTGTTCTTTAGTTTTTTTTTCTTTCTCCCATAATCAACTTATGTATTTGAATTTGTGGATACAAAGGCTAAATTCATTTTTGATGATACAATTAAATTGGTGGAATTAGATGTGGTTTAACATTATATACTACATTATGCTTTCAGAAAGATGTAATGGACACCATCAGCGGCGGTGACGCTCACAGTCCATAACTCCATGTCTCCATTGCTTGAACCTAGTCTCCACAACTAATAAGAGCATCGTGAATCAAATAATAAGATTGAGAATAATTACGTCATTGCAAATTATTGTAGTAAATCTTATGTAGCTTAATATAACTGTTTAATTAGTATAATAGATTTACATACGCTTGCTTGTTTTTTTTTGTAATAAATATATAAAACTATGTTAAAGGAAAAACAGATTATGTGCCTTCGTCAAAGCAACTGACGGAGAGGGAATCAAGAAATCAACGATTACCATCAATCAGCACAATTAAAGATCAATCAGCATTCAATGTATTTAATGTAATTCATATTTCTGTTGTAATCCTCTCCCTATATAAAGGGACTAT
>LYNE01003007.1:0-10430 GCA_001662545.1 Rosa x damascena
CAAACAGTCATTGACAACAGTACCAAAAAACTAAAGGAAATATTGCTATATATTAATGCACTAAGCCATCCATCATCTTCGACATAGCAGATGCATGCAATACATCAGTCATTCTGCAATGAAATTCAGTGACACTCAACTTCTGCTATAGCTAGCAGTTTGCTAGCGATCGAATTTATCATTTCGGCCGGCGATTACTGAGCTCACTAATTGAATCAGTAGCTCAATGTATAAAACCTCAAATTAAGGGTCAGAGGCTCAGAGCTAAGCTAATTACAGTTCATGCATCCTCGATTTTAGGGTTTAATTGACTGCTAATTGACCTCCAAAGACTTGGCAAGGCCGTGTGTAGGAGTCGCTATCGCTGTGAGACCAACCAAGAATCATATCCCTACAAGCATAACTATGTTCTGTTCAATTCTCTCACAAGAAGCAAGCAGTTTTATTCTGTTTTGTACGTTTCTTGTTGTCAAAACTTAAGTTTCTGGGAAGAAATGTTTGGTTTCCTGTAACCTACCAAAAGCCACAAGACGAATTATTACGTAGGACAATTCTATGAAATATCAATAGTCTAAGAAAAGAGATGAATAATTTTGATTCAAGCCAAGATAAAGAAACATGTACTGGTGAATGCACGGTGAGTAATCATGATTGCATGAACTAATCAAGTAGCTCAGTCCTTACCTTTTATTTTCCCTCCACCACCACTTCAAAATTCTACATGATAAAAAGTGCGGAAAGTCAAAAGGTACGCGCTTCTCCTTCTGTCAAAAGCAGCTTCTGCTTGTTGTCCATAATGTCAATACTTTTTCTAATTCGATCGAAGTTCTAACTTTTTCTATGCTTTCATGCTAGCTACACATTCCTCTCATCATTTGTTTAATCCGTAATTTGATGTTAAAGTTCCTCCCTAGCTAGACACTAATTAACCAGACATTATGCACTGGCAATATTATCATATCCCTGCTGCTTTTAGCCGAAAGCTGGAAACCCCATTTACATTGATTTACAGCAAGATTGATCGATCGAAAGTTCACAGCAAAAGTTTAGTATTTTGGTCCGACAGAATCTTCGAATATATGAAGCAGTTACGGGTGTGCAAAACATGGTACAAACCGGCCAAAACCGACCGATAAATATGGTTTGGTTAAGATTTTTTAACTTTAAAAATTGAAAATTGGTTCAATATCGAACCAAACCATTTATGAACTGGGTTGGTTTGGTTTCTCTTGTACTTAAACCCCAGAACCCAAATCGACCGGTATGTTTGAAACATAAGAGAAAAAGTTTATATATATATATATATATATAGTTATATACACATAGTAAATATATATTTATTTGTCCGGTTTGTTCTAAGTAAGTTCTAAATCTCCAGTTATAACTTTATTCTCAAATGATATACTATCATATTGAATTCAAGGCTCAAAGGCCTAAAACCTTAGTATATAATCGCTACAATTTTTTTGATCATTTCATAACACATCTCTGATCTCTCAATCTCTCATTCTCATTCTTTGACCTTTAATACTATCATATTAAGCTAGTATTGATGGCTAAGTCGTTAAATAAGTGAATCACTTTGAATCTAAGTTTTGGATTTTAATTATTGAATTTTAAATTTAGATAATTTAACATAATTTCAATTCTTGAGATTGAATTTTTACTATGAATTTTTTCATAAGCAGCATGTTAATATTATATAGGTGAAAACCGCCTAACCGACCAAACCAATTGGATTGGATTGGGTCGGACTGAGCTTATTTTTTTTTATGAATGGTTTTCCAAAATGCCTAAACCACTCACTTTGGCATAGAGACGGTTTGGAGTCAAAACCGATCCAACCCAATCCGTGTGCAGCCCTAGAAGCAGTGCATGAGAGATGAACTTATAAGAACTTATAAAATGAACTACTCTAATCACCACTTTATTTAACTAAGTTTAGGCCTGGGCGTCTAGACTAGAAAGACCGAAAGCCCGACCTGAACCGAGCAAAAAAGTCCGATTCGGTTCGGTTTTGATATGAAAATTCTCAGTTCGATGCAAAGCCTAACCCGAATACATTGTATCGGTTCGGTCTTGGGCTTCACATACCATGAGACCAAAAGCCCAAATGGCCCGATTTCCCATCATTTGCTACTTGTCCCTCTATATTGAGTGATATTATAATATATTATTGGCACATGCAGCATCATGGGCCGGGCTAGGGCCATGATGCTGCATGATGCTGCATGGGCCATCATGGGCCGGGCTTTGTCTCAACTTTAGGCCTCATCATGGGCCGGGCTAGGGCCAGCCCTACCCTAAAATTTAGGACTTAGGGTAGGGCTGTGGTGGGCTGGGCTTTGACCAAGTCAACAGAGATTAGGGCCAGGCCGAGGCCTCAAAATGCAAACCCTGACCCGCCCTTAAGGCGCATTCCGCAAGGGCTAAAAGGACCGGGTCGGGCCAGCCTTTATGAATAGGGTCGGGTTGGGCTTTTGCCTAACTCACATAAAACCAAATTTTGCTAACTATTAAAAAATATAAAAAAAACACATTCACTGAACACTTTGATATTTCAGAATCTGAGTTAATTACAAATAATTACAAATCCCACATAAAAAGTCTGAAACTCACATTCAGACTGATTAATTGCAATGAGGCACTAAGGCTACAAAAACTACAAAAACTGATTTGATACAAGAACTGATCAAGTCCTCATCAATTCTCAAAAAGTTGTAATGTTTGATACAAAAATTGTATCAATTCCCAAAAAGTTGAATGTAATTCAACATGTAACGTACGTCTATACTATTTTTGGCCCGACGACAACATGTAACGCAGATACAGTGTATCTAAAGAATTGTATTGTCTATAGGCAAAGTCCCTTTCGATAGTCTGGAGTTTGGACAGATCATATGTTCTGCAACTATCTGCTTCAGTTAGAAGTTAAAGCCTAAATTGAATCGCTTTGCGAGTTATCCCCATCTTTAAGGGCCTACCCAGTTTCCTCTTGCTTGTTCTTTCTGAATTAATTAATACATTTCACGTCCAAATACAAACAATACACCAGAAACAACGCTCATATGATACATATTATTATCATGAAATCAATAGAGATTAAGCTTAAAATTAGTTGAATAGGCATGTCATTCCATGTTATAATTTAAAATCTATATAAAGGGAAACCAATTGAGAAAAAAAATGTATAAATAATTATGCAGTGATTACAATATGTGAAAAATGGATAATGCAATATTGAAATGCAGATTCAGCCAAATCTTCTTCATAAATTAAAACTGAGAAAAAAAGACCAAATGATGAGGCCTCATGTGCCAGAATATAATACGAAAGAAGAATGGAATGCAATCATGGCGAATCGAACCCATGCATATGCCATGCCCAGAGCATGTCCCTACTCTTATTCCAACATATAAATCTTGTATTTCAGAGCTCTTCAAGGAAGAAAGAACAAGGAAAATCTGCTGCTTGTTCTAACTTGTCACTATGTGCTTCCATCCCATGTGGGCAACTACGTCTACTTTATTGGTTCCACTAAATAACATGAGCAATGTTGATTATTCTGAACAAAAATAATCCACATTGACCACGTTGTCGTTCTAATATTCATAAATTCATAATATATATGAATATACTCACCGATTTTACTTGTGTTTGGTTTCTAGTTCGCATTGGACACCTTGGCAGAGACCGCAATTACAAAGAGGAATACCATTATGGGAACACAATGGTACTCAAGTCTGAATACATGGAATGTACGTGTTTGACGTGCATTAGAAAAAGAGAAAAATATTGCTAATTCTAAATTTCTAAAGTCAAAACGATGTATAACATGATAAATTGCAAATAGTTCGCTTTCTAAAGTCTAGTTAAATCTACATAGGGTCCTCGAACCTTACAGGATCTTTCCCAAGTCAATGTGCTTGGAACCAGGAGGGCGTCTGTCAGTTGGGGCATCTTTGGTTTCGTTAAGGTAGGAGAGACATCACTATATTATCAAACAGAAGGCTCATGTCATGGTGCGATCACCCTCCTTCAAGCTGCTCATTTGCGACGACTCTTAAATCTCAGCATTATATCCAACTTAGAGGATAGTACACCGTCTGATAAACTCTCTGGTGGACAGAAACTTATTATTCCATCATTATTATGCATCAACCTGATTACCGTGTTGCAAATTTTGAATCCTTGATGGAATGAGAAATCTCATCAATCTGCACAAGCATAACAGCAGGAGGTTATGTAAACATCATACACTATACTAACTCTTATTCTTCTGTAGATTTTTATAAATCATGCATGGATGTACCTCAGGTCCCAAGATCTTCAACGTAGATGATTGAGCTTGTTTTGAATGACAAACAAACTTGAAACCCTGAATATGCATCTAGTACTCCAAAAATCCAGCACTCCGAGCCTTGCCCAAAATTGACTCTATGCCATCATTACACAATCCAAAATTTTTTGCCACTGCAAAACCAGCATGCATACCATCCACAGCTGCACTTACAATCCCTCCAGCATAACCTGCTCCTTCACCAATAGGGTAGAGACCTTTCAATGATGTGCTCTCATAAGTTTTAACATTGCGGGGAATCTGGATGGGAGAACTGGTCCTAGTCTGGAATGAATTTATGGAAACCGTGTAAGATACTGACATCAATAATATGTTGTTCTTGGTGCTTATATAGATACATAATTTATATTCAGCAATGAGGTATAAACCATTAGTTATGTAACATCCTCGTAATATAAAAAAAACGGAAAAAGCAAATTTAGTAGCTGGAAATACCTCCACTCCGTGAAGAAGGGCCTCTTCGCAGATAAAGCCCGGTAACTGAAGGTTCCAAATTTCAAGAAAACAAAAATCTATTAGTAACAAATACGCGGAACAGTACATTAGGTATAAACGGACAGTGAGGGTCAATAATAACAAGTAAAGAGAATTCAAAACCTCTTTGTCAAATGCTGAGATTGACTGCTGCAAAGTCTCTGTTACATAATCAGGAAATAACTTGTGAAGATTTGCTGCCTTCACTCCTAATCGATAACTTGACTGTGGCACAGATGTTACTGGAAAGACAAGCCAACCTTAGCTTTATGAGCATATATGATGGCAAAACGATGAGATATGACATAATAATCTACCTGATAATTTATTGTCCATAAAATCTGTAACTGTCTGCACAGGCACCACAAAATTTCCACCTCCCATTCTTGCCGCTCTTTGCTCAAATTCTCTCTAAATGATTAGAACATTAGAGCATGTTTTGAAGTTTTAGGTCTGCCAATGCTATTATTTTGGTTGAAATTATCAATGTGCATGGAGGAGATACCAATCAAACCAAATAATTATCGAATGTGCAACCAGACTTGATCTAACTATTATCACATTAGCAAAAGGAAAAATAGAATATGGAAAAAAATAAATAATAATAAAATTAGTTTCATGTCGCCAAAAATATGACAAAAAAGGTCCTTAAGCTAATCTTCAAGTTGCAATCCCTTATAACAAAAGCTGGAGGGGCAAATGTATAATCAATAAGGAGAAAATGAATCTAACAGAAAAGATACCTGAAACTCAACCCCTGCTAGAGGTCCATGGAGATTCAATGCACCAAAATCTTTTGTTGAGACGGTCACAACGAGTGCAGCATTTGCCCACCTTGAGTCACGTCGAGAAAATGACATGCCATTGACACAGATTTCAGATGGATTTGTACTTGTAAGAACAACCTGCAAATACCATCTCAGTGACTTCATCCATCTAAATATATTACAGGTGAATCCATCATCTAATGATGAACCATTGCATCTTTGCATTATGCATAATTCATGATCAATCATCCAACTAGCCATTTCCAAAGCCCATTACTGGTTGGTTGTAAATATATGAAACTTTGGATCATTTGGAGCATTGAGAAGCCAAAACAGCAATTAGGATCATCAAGAAACTCAAAAAAAGAAAGAAGTACCTGACCACCAGGACACATACAGAAGGAATAGCAGCTTCGACTTGTTGCATGCAAAGGTTCAGCCCTGTTCTCTCCACTTACATACTTTGCAACCTTGTAATCTGCCACTGGTACTTTACCGCGTCCTCTGCAAACCTCAGTTGCCAATCCAGAATACTGCATAGTAGAAAACTTCTAGTAGTATGAAAGGATGTACAAAGCCTCACTCAGAGTTTCAAATGAAGCTGACAAGGTAACCAACCTGTAAGCTGTTTACAACTTCTTGAGGATGCTCAATCCGCAAGCCAACCTGTTCAGCAACATAAGCTTTTGTCAAGTAAACAAAGTATTTCCGAAGCTCAAGCACAAGAAGCAATGGGATTTTACATTGATACTTGTCATTTTAGCCACCAAAAGGATGGTGTACAAACTTCGGAAACAGATAAGGAAAGATAGCAGCTCCATGTTCAGTTCATCATATGTATTAACTATTTCATCTGGCAAACACGCCATACAAAACATCTTCTCTTCCTTACACTCACTTACCAACTACACTATATAATGATACTAATTATGCCACTGACTCACTGCTTGTAGATACTTCGCTGCTGTGAACTTTGAACACAACTATAGTATCATAAGTTTCTGAAAGGTACGGTAGTGGTAGGAAGATTCATGAACACAAACATAACTACATAGATACATGTTTCTCTGGACACTCCAAATAAAAGGAAGTAAAATAACTCACAGCAAAATCTTTTGGGATCAACTCAATGTTATGAGATAGAAGTGTTTGATAAAGATCCCGTGCAGAATGTCCAACAGCCAGAACAACAGCATCGTACTCCCATTTCTTGCTACTAGACTGTAACCTGTCGACTGAATCAGAAACTCTGACACCTACAACTTGTTCATTATCTACAAGGAGATCATCAACCCTTGTCCCAAACTTGATGGTCACCTAAGCATGTAAATAAACAATTACACACAATCTAGGATATGTAAGAAGTAAGAAACATATATATATAAAATGCAGATATTATTTTTGCAAGGAAATGTAATGTTACTCACACCCAGCTTTAGTAGATGCTGCCGAAAATTGCGAAGTAGTGGAACCAATTTATCTGTTCCCAAATGAGGCTTTCCGTTAACCAAAATTCCTTCTGGAGCTCCAAATTGAACTAAAGTTTCCATAACCTGAGAGAAGTAAAGAATTCTCAATCAACCCACATAACAGTGGATAAAGGATAATCTATACTATTCACTTGAAAGAAAGGAGACCAAATGATACACTTGACAGGACATATGCATGGTTTAAATATCTAAAAGTATAGACAACGGTTCTAACCGCCAAAACACTCCCACTGTTTCTTCCAATCCTGGTCACCAGCTTTCCATCACTCCAGGTACCTGCACCACCCTGCCATGAATAAGTCCTTGATAAATGACTCAATGGTAAAGATATATGTAAGAAGGTATGTATAGCACATGTTTCATCGAATCAGGAAAACGGCTAAGAGCACAAGGTGAATCAAGTTATAAGAGTATAACCTCTCCAAAGCAGAAATTGCTTTCTGTCTGCAAGATCCGACGGACAGCCAGAGCACCAATGTCACGCCCCCTCTGTTCCACAGGCTGACCTCTTTCTATTACGGTGACATCTGCACCAAATTCCGCAAGAACAAGGGCAGCAAACAGCCCAGATGGTCCACTGCCCACTACCGCAATCTTGGGTTTTCTAGCCGTTGGAAATTTGTACGATCCTTGAGACCCATTCAGCATTGTATTTCCACTTTCTCCGGAAACTGAACTTTGATGCACTTCTTTTAACCCGTGTATAATACTCGTCAAATCTCCAGATATCTTTGCTTGAGGCATGTGTTCTACCAGCCCAACTTTGGGCTCCAACTCCGAAATGAAGTCCCAAGCACGAGGCTCTAAACTCAATAGCTTATCAACATCCATTTCCACTATGTAAACGAATTTTGGTTCTTTCAACCTCTACATTCAAAATTAGCAACAAATTAGCACATTACTTCCTGATTAACCAAAATGAGTCCAACTCTTCTTTATCATTCAAAACAATAATTGATGAATTCACCCCTAGCCAAAATGTAAATAACTATTAACACACACCTTCCTTGCATCAAAAGATTTCCGAACCACGGTGAAGGCCTCCGAGGGCAGCATTGAAGCAACCTGTGAAAAACCATAGATTACTATCGCGGCCGAAACAACTGTAACTCAGATTCAGTAAACTCTTAAAGATTGAATTACCGGAAACTCGAGCACTTTGGCAATTTCTTCAAGCAAGCTCTGGGAGACGCCGAGGAAGTCCTTTCCGGGGTCACGGTCGACCGGAACTCCGAGCTTGGAGAGCCTCCAAATGCCCTCGTATTTGTTCTTGACGTTCCCGACGATATCCTTGTGCTTCAACTTGAGCACCTTCCTCTCCGACGGGTATCTCTGCCTGCCGGACCTCTTGCCGCTGGAGATCTTGAGTGTGTGGCGGCGAGGATGAGGGCTAGGGTTAGGGTTTGGGTTTGGAGGGCGGAGGAGATGGAGGTGGAGAGAGCCAAACTTGGAGGGAAGGACTGACATTTCTTCAGAGCTGTGGAGGAGACACCAGTCTCGCGCTTCTAACTACTACTACTGAATTTGAGATAAGGAAAGCGAATGCGACGTCGTTTAGTGTGTGCTGAAATGGAACTCCCACGACGTCGTTTTGGGATATCTATCTAGACTATTATTAAGAGAAGATGTTTTGTTAGTTAAAACCAAAAATTTTATATATTTAATCCTGAAATATTAAAAAACTTTAAGAATAAATTAAATTATAAGGGTAAATATGATAATTATAAAATAAATTTTTATTAAGAAAATTAAAAATGAAATGATCCCACAACCCCCACTTTTTTCTTTAACTATTTTCTCTCTGCAATAACTGTTTTGTTTCATTTATTTTCTTAAAAAGAAAAAACTATTACACATGCAGAGCATGTATGAAGAATGCTAGTATACGTAAAAATAAATCATATGATACAACGTCGCAAGAGGCCATATCTTCATCGAGGGTTCGTCTATCGTACAATAATATATCAATACATTAAATAAACTAGCTCAATAGAGAAGTAGATAATTTAAGATCAAGTCAAACCATTCTATTTATGCGTGAAATACTCCTATATCAAAATTAGTGTTCTTGATGTATCAGTATATTTATGTTTCATAGAATTTTTTCTTCATCACATCTCAAACAACTACCCTTCAAATTTGATATTGACAATAGGCCAATAGCATCATTCATAATCATTGTAAATGTTTGGCTTATTTCATGTAAAACATTGTACACTCATAAATCGTAATCATACAGTCAATTTGAAGCTCCCCAAATATTTCATCTACAAAACTTGAATGTTTATTATTTAACATATTCCTCCCACAATTACCACGCACGAAACAATACATTAGCGCCATGGGTGTGGATAGCTAAGATCTACACTCAATATGCTGAAGCTTGCAGTGAGTTATAAACTTTCCGAGAGCAAATTCTAACTTCACCAACTGCTTGCATCTGCATCACGAGATTGGTAGAAGTCATCTGGTCGTACAATGTTCACTTCTTCAAACTCATCGTCATCTGAAAACAACCAAGATAAATTTTAAAATGTTGTCCCAAAACAAACATAAGATAAAAGGAAAATATCATCAACACAATGCACCCGTCAGTTAACTTTCAAAGCATATAATGAATTCCGAGTCTAGGGACCTAAAGGGGTTAACAAATACATAAATCCTAGGCCTTTGTTTAACTTTCAAGGATAGAACACTATTACTACAAACCAGTTGCAAGTAGTCTATACCATCATTACAAAGATACTCGTACTTGGAGCTTTGGTTTAGTCATAATTAATAGATATATCAGAATACTAAAAATATAGAAGCCATTCATTGTGGTCTCTTCTTGCTCAAACAAAGAAGCACATTTTCAATTGACATTTATTTTTATATTCTACTATAATATCAATTGCCATTCTAGAACTCCAATAACTATATCTATTGATTAGGAGAAGTCAATGTTTATAAGAATATTTTAGAAAAGGGCAAAGAAAATGCATGTCAAAACCCAAACACTGCTGCCCAATGGAAAGATTGACTAGATAAAGTGCAAAGAAGCACCTAAGTGCATAATCCACGAAGGTGGCTCTGACACGCTGGTATCAGTTTTCATTCATATCAAACTAACAACTCCAAAGAACCAGATAAACATCTCCAAATACAAGCCTGGAGTGAACTTAAGGTCAGACATAACAAAGCAAATAAACAACAGACAACCCATATTTCTCTTCTATACATAGAATCATAATCCAACCATCGACTCTTTGCTTACACACGGAATACAATTCAAGTCAACATGATGGCATGACTGAAAATTAGAACCATGCATATACCAGCACAAGCAACTAAACTGAA
>LYNE01003007.1:26970-37485 GCA_001662545.1 Rosa x damascena
TGCAGGTAATTGCTTCAGAAAATCAGCCTGTTCGTTGGACGACTCCTCTAGGTCTTCCTGTTGTGCAACCATACTGTAAAAGTGAACGACATCTTGTAAGTTTTGACATATTGTTTTAAATTTACTTTCTGAGACAAATCAGCATTAGGCTCAGTCTCAAATAAAATTGTTTAATACAAAGTATCAGGATGCTTGCACCGAGGGTTTGTTGTACCTCTATATGATACCTTTGTGCTCTTCTCATCATTTGCTCACATTCTTCTTGGATGGCACTGGCATGGGCACTGGAAATGGAAAATGTTTCAAAACTATTTTGGATATGGTTGCTAAGAGTTTACCAATACACCTTGTAGTTGTGGGCTTTCCAGCTTTATGGACACGTGAAGTCGTGAACCTCTTGGTGTCGAGCTGATGAACATTCTTTATACAGCATTCCATATGTTTAATGAGTTGGTTTTTAATATGGAATTAAATTTCATTAAAAGCTTCAAAATGAGGTTTCTCTTCCACTTGAGATTCAATGAAAGCTAAAATACTCTTTTAAATAATTGCTAGAAGACATTGTTTGCTAGATGACTACCCCTTTCATGGTGCTACAACTTAATTTAAATGACAATTTAGTAACTAGTCTCTCGGATTTGCAGATAAGAACATCCCTTCAGGTTCTGGCCTTGCAGCGGGAGAGTAACTTGGTAGATGTAAGGAAACAGAGAACGGCATTTCCTCCAAATTTTGTACACTCACTTGACGGTTCACACATGATGATGACAGCTCTTGCCTGCAGGGATGCCAGCATACGCTTTGCAGGTTTGTCTCCACACATAGTTTGTATCTCTGCATTAGACTGGATTTGACTAATTCAGTTAGATCTTTCAACCGAAGGCAAATTAATTATCAAAATGGTGTAAAACGTGTGTATCAAGAGAAAGATGCTTAAGAATGTGAATACTGAATATTGATGTTTGAAAGTTAAAAATGATTTATATAATAGATACTATGCACTGATGAGTGGTGCCTGCTTCTCTCTTTTGTATCATATATCTTCATTTGTTTGCAAGAAACTAAAATGTAGATGCTATCTGCACTGTATAAATTTTATATGTGCTTATTTGTTTTTGAGAATTCAGTGAAATGGGCGCTCAGCCGCTCATGCCCGTGCCCCCAAATCATGATTGTAGGTCTTGGTGTAAAAAATGAGCTCGAAGTCAAAAGCTCAATCTAATGGTTCACAAATTTGAGGATAAAGACACTTCTTCTTTTCTGAAAGTACTAAATTTGTATTGAATGATATTGGAACCAACATCTTGCTTAAAGTTCTCTGTACTGAGATGATCAGAGAGCAGAGTAGAAAATAAAGTCTCTGGTTTGTAGTGGTTTAAATTCTGATAAATATGTTTTTCTCACATATAGGTTAAACTATATTATATAAGTTTTTCTCACATACATGTTAAACTATGTTATATTCTCATAGATGTTAAAACATGTGTGCAGGGGTGCATGACTCCTTCTGGACTCATGCATGTGACGTGGATCAAATGAACCAGATACTTCGGGAAAACTTTGTGGAGCTCTATAGCAAGCCGATACTTGAGAATGTGAGTTAATAGGCCTATTTCTTGAAATTAAATTTTTTGTCCGACTATGGCTGCTTTAATGCAACTAAGGAGGAAGAATATTAAAAAAAAGAAAAAAAAGATATTACTGGGAAACAAACTTTCAATTAAACAATTCACAATTGCACCTATCATTGGAAGGCTACTTTCAACTTCACCCTAAACCACTCCTTGGATATTATACCATGAATAATGAAATGGTGAAAGGAACTTGCATTTAGAAAGTTGTTTTACGACCTTATGATCATATGATGTACGTAACCAGAATCATGGTTCTATGATATTGCTTTGAAACTCTTAACTTTTGATTTATAACCTGCATTTTTTCTTCCAGCAAATAAGAAACTTTCCTCTGAGCTGCCCCATCCTAAAATTATATTGTTTTAATTTCCATTGAGTGACTTTGTAATAACTCTTTTTGTTTCCAGTTGCTTAAAAGCTTTCAAGCAGCGTATCCAGAATTGACGTTTCCTCCCCTCCCAGAAAGAGGTGACTTTGACTTGCAAGAGGTTCTAAAATCTCCATACTTTTTCAATTGAATCTTCACATAAGCAGCGATAATAACCAGCATGGGGATAGCAGTCTCACTTATACCATATATGTCACCACCAAATGACCCAGAAGCTTTATCAAGAGTTCATCAAGATATGGACACAAGTTGAAATGGGTCACAGAAGGTTGCTTCTGAGAGAGCTGATAGGGAAATGTTTGATTTCCAATGCTCTGCAGCAAGTCTGTGATTGTGATCATCTTCACAGGTTCCACATTTTAGAGGTGAACGATGTACAGTAAAGGAGACTCTTCTTCTGAAGTTCACGGTTCAAGATCTATCTTAAGTGGGAAATGTTTTTGGAGGCTAGAGATATACCAGCTGGGAAGTGTGTCCTGGCCATAGGAGCTAATTTAGCAAGGTTCATCCGAGTGGTGCGAAATTCTTGTATCGGAATAGAAAGGGTAGAAGGGGATCGGAGCATGTTATATGGCATACCTGTAGAATTGTGAATGGAAAATTCTTGCAAATTTTTGCGCAAGAAGTGTAAAGAAATGAAGGAATTGTATTGATGGTTCTGTACAAATGTAAACTTTTCAACTTGAAAACAAGATCCTAAATGAAGTGCGCTCCTGTGTTGGGAGTTCAGACAGATTTTGTGCATGACTTTGAATTTACTTTTCAAGCATTCTTTAGCAATCACAGCAAGAAGCCAAGAAGAGAATGCTTCAAAGCCCTCGAAACTCGAAAGTAAATGTCATATTTGGGTTTTGGCCAAAATTCTAACCAGAAGAAAGATGACATTTACTGCAACACTACTCATGAGAGTGCTAAAAGCTTCTACTACAGGACAGACCAAAGAAATAAATGAATAGACTGCAGATTTATAGGACCACCTGAGGAGGCGGTATACAATGAGTTTAAATAGAAACTAAAACGAGGTGTCGAGAGAATTTAAAAGCAAAATTGTGAAGTTATATACATCAGCATCATCAACTTTATAATCCCATCTGCTTCATCCACAAGGACCACTTTACAGCCTCCAAATATTCATCATTTTTTCGCAGTGCAGCAATCAGATTGATGTATGTAATCTTATCAGGCTCTATACCATTATCTCTCATTTCCCTGAGCAAACGGACAGCATCTTCGACCATTCCTGCAATTCCATATGCCTTAATCAATGTGTTATAGCTACACAGATCAGCTCCCAGTCCACATTCTTTCAACTCAGTCAGCACCCCAGCAACTTCATCAATCCATCCTTGCTCTCCATAGATATTGATCATAATGTTGTAGGTGTGATGGTCCGAAGCACAGCTTGTCTCCTTCATTCTTTGCAAAACGCTTCTGAACTGCTCCATTTGGCTTTCTTTCCCATAAGCATTCAGCATACTATTGTAGACTTCAAGGGAAACTGAAAATCCTTTAAACTGCATCTCTCGTACCGTTGAAGACATGCTTTTGAAGTCTCTGTTTCTCCCATACGCAGCTATAATAGTATTGTAAGAGACTGTATCAACCAGATCCCATTTCTGGGCCATCAAAAACAACTTCCTAGCCTTCTTTAAGAGCTTTGCTTTCCCATATACATCAAGCATGACATTGAAGGTTATGGTATTAGGTACAAACCCACGTTGAAGCATCTGATCAAACATCTCTGAGATCTCATCAATTGGCAAAGCACGAGAACAGCAGTTTATGACACAATTGTACATTTCCTGATCCCAAGTCACTCTAGTCTTCAAGATTCGATAGTACAAATCTTTCAACTTATCAAGTCTGCCACATTTTTGATAAATACGGAACATATCACGTAACATGTAGATGTCTGGAACTATTCCCTCCTGTTTGTCCATTGTGTCCAGAACAGAGCAAGCATCTTCCAAAGAGCCAGCTTTGACATACATTCTTACAGCGATACCATAGGCAATCATGTCCAAAGCGATTCCTGAGGATTTCAACTCGACATAAACTTTCTCCGCTTCAGAGAAGAGATCCATGATGCTGTAAATGTCAATCATTGTGCACATGATGTGCATGTTTGGCTTGCCATCATGTCTGGGCATTTGATTGTATATTGTAACAGCATTCTCAAGATGACCCAACTCTTTACACGAGCAAATTAACAAATGGTACAAGTTATCTTCAAAATGTGGATCCTTCCACTGTTTTTCCCTCAACACTTTCATAGTATCATCCACCAAGCAGTGTTTCACATAAGCCATGACAAGACTCGAACAAGAAGTCCGGCTGACAAGAACGTGTTGATATAAAGAACCTCTCAAAAGGAAAGGCACTTTATCAATCCTTCCAGCCTTCTCATATGCTTGCAGAAGAGTGCCGAGCATTGATGAATATTGGCATCCTATCTTCTGCATATCATCAAGAGTTCTGATGGCCCCCTCTTCATCCTCATGTTTGGCTTGCAAGTTTATTAGTGTGTACAAGTTAGACGAATTAGGCCTGTAGCCCAAATGCTTGAGCTCTTTGTAGTACCAATCTGCTTCCTTATAATTGTCAGCTCTACCCCAACCTTCAATCATGGACCGGTAAGTTGTTTCATCAGGCTCTAATCCGACTTTCTTAATGCCTAGAAATAGGTGATGAGCAGCGTCCATTTTGGATGCCTTCCCATATCCGGTTATCAATGTATTGTATGCAACAATGTTTGGAGAAAACCCAGCTTCTTTCATGGAGACTAACACTAATTCAGCAGCTTCTACTTTTCCCTGCTGACAATAAGCATTAATCATTACCAACCAGTTATCCAAATTCGGTCTCACTCCATCTTCTTTCATTAAGCCAATGATCTCTTCTGCCCTGTCATACAAATTCATACGGGTATAAATTGTGATCATTGCGGAGTATGCAGATTGACATACAATCCCAAAGTTCCTCATTCGAGAAAAAGTGAACTCGGCTTCCTCAACATTCCAACCCTTCTGGTAAAGCCCTATCAGCATACCAAATGTCGCAACATTCGGCTGGACTTCATGTTCAAGCATCATTCGAAACCACTTAGCTCCAAACTCCACACGTCCCAATTTACTACATGCATAAATAAGGGTATTGAAGACCTGATAATTCAGCTCACATCCAAATTCAGTAACCATTTCCTGAATCAATTTCTCAGCTGCATCCCAATTTTCTCTCCTACCCAACACGCGAAAAACCGAGCTAAAAGCACTCAAATTGCATTTGAGTTTCCCATTGCTTCTCATCCACTCAAAAAACTTGAGAGTTTTGACATCACTAGACCTCTCTAGCCTTTTCAAAATATCATTACAATGCTCTAAGCTCAGGTCAGACTTGATAACAGAGTAATCAACATCAAACTCACCATCATTCACAAACAAATTCTCCAATTTCCTAACCCACTTACTCTTTCTTGAACTAGACCTCAAACCCACTTCTCTCTTACTCACTTTCTTTGTGCCACTACTTCCCTTATCAATTTCAAGTCTTGAACAATCTGGGTTTTGCTCAACAAAACTCTCATCTACTGGCAACTCAGATTGGAACCGAGAGACCTTAATGGCATTCACCCTATTCAAAACAACAGAAGCAGCTCTACTGTAGCAAAAAGAATTGAACTTTTTTGAAGAATCTAATGTCTCCAAAGAAATGGGGAATTGCAGTGAGGCCATGAAAGAGAAGCAAAGTTCAAAAGATCAATTACTCACCCAGAATAGAGGGGACAAGGAAAAGCACCAAACTTCGATCATCAACTTTGTTAATGGAAGAAATGAGAAGCACTCAAATGAGAGAGAGAGGGATTGTAGGTAGGTAGAAAAGGGCACATGGCTTTGCATTTGGCATTTGGGAGGTAGAGATAATGGGAATTTGAAGCAGTGGAGGAAAGTGAACGCCTTTAGATTTTGTAGCTTCCTTCTTTTCGAAGTTATATTACCAGGAATTTTTTACTGGGTAATTCATGAGACGGGTTTTTAACATTTTTTTATGCTCACAAATCTCTACTACTATAATTTTGGTGTCAAAACTCAAAAGGTTTAACTAAATTTTGAAGTACCCATAATACCATTCAATAACATAATTATGAAATTAAGTTAATAAAATATAAATAAAAAAGAATTTTAAAAAGAAATACTCAAACCACCACTATCCTGTGTCTGATAAAATAAATAACCACTATTCTTTTTAGTTGATCAATTTTCCATTAACGTCATAATATCACCCGCGAGAAAATGCAGGCACGTTGCTAGTATTCATAATTCATAGGGTGATCAAGAAGATAGAAATTATACTTAACTATATTTATACAGGATTGAGTAGAAGTATGTGTGTGTGTGTGTATATATATATATATATATATATTTTTACTGATAACTATGATTTTTTTAATTAATTACTGACCATGTATTCGTGTAAACACTATTTTACAAATGTCCCTAATATACAAAAAATTAAGTGACAGATATTCGATCAATTGTCAGTATTATTAATGCAAATCCCAATCCACAATTTTCATTCTAGTCGGTAAAATGAGCAGGTAATTGAGCACAGGCCAAATACAGATGTCAATTTGCTGAATCCGAAACCAAACCTAAATTTTCAGGTCGGGCTCAAATTTTGTTATTATAAAGCTGTTGGGACAGGAGAGGTCCCCGAATATATATTTTTCGGGTCGGCTTTCCGGATTTTCGGTCTCCTCATTTCATTTTGAAATAAGATACTTCCAGTAAGAAACAATCAGTTTTGACAAATCTCCCATTATCTTTTAGTCTTTTCATCAATCCCGTACTAGATTAATCTTTGTGGTCTAAAAGAAAGAAGATCGATATGCGTTAGTTAGGAGGAAGAAGGTGTTGCCTCTGAAAATCGTCTTGGCTGAGATAGCTGAGAGATTAAGGAACAGACGTCCTTTTTGATGAACAAATTGCGGGGCGAGGCCCAGTGTGAGATTGTAGATGTAGTAGATGTGATGCGCATGATTCTAACTTCGTCGAGCGATATATTGAAAGCCAATGAAGGAACAATCTCAGCTGAAGGTTCGATGCCTTAGAGACAAGAACTTTTGGGTTGTTCAATGGATGAAGCAAATAGTGATTGGTAACCAAACAACTACTCTAGATTAAGTGCAGAAAAATAAAGAGCAAGAAATTAAATTGCAAGGAACTAAATGAACGATAGTATAAAGAGCGAAAAAATAAACGGCTTAAAGAATAAAACTATCAACTATTACCAAAAAGTAGCAAAGGAAACAATTGAAATCATATATACTAGGTTACAAGGAAAACGAAGGGAAATGACTTGAACTAGTAAAGCTAACAACTAAAGAATTGAAAAGACAATGAAACTAATATGGAGCTAAGAATAATAAAAGGAAACCTACGATGCAGTTTTGATTGGAGATGTGTGTGTATTTCTTGATTTGTCGATTGCTTCTTTATATAGAGGCTGAAGTGGTTGAGTCCTTCTTCCATGCAACTGCTTTTACTTTAATCCTATAGATGTACGTATCCGGTTTAATTGATGCATTAGAATACTTCCAACAAATAGGAGTGTGGTTCTCATGTGACAAGTGACCTGTCAATTATCATGCATCAATCTTCCAACGTCTTGTAATGTTATACATGATTAATCAACATTGACCAATTAGTTAATTAGCATTGCACCACGTCTTTGCTGAAGAGTCCTAACTGATCCATGAAGCCAAAGTCCTTTATCTTCCATATCTCTCTCTTTGTTTGGATATGTATATACCACCCTACCCGATTCTAACCCAAACTCCTAGATTATTGCGTGGAGTTATCACATTCGAGAGAAACTTCTAACATGCTTGTTCTAACCTCTTCAGATAAAGATGTTGATAATTCGAAGATTTTTAATAATTTTCGGGAATCTCCCTCATACGGCTATTACTTGACGAAATGGAGGTTGATAAACCGGTGTAAACAGAAGGCAGGATAACTCTTAAATTCTTAATTCATGAAGATTCCCGTAAGATTACAATACAATGTAACTCCTAATTACACAAGGTAAGTATGGAACATAATAATTTATTTATATACAATATTACACCATATACACCATAACTCCTAAAATCCGTATTAGATAAGTATAACCCTTTATTGCATTATATATTTACAGGGAGCGATGAACTTGCGGCTTCTGGTTTGGAACAATATGAAGAGCCACAGAAAGAGGCCCTGCAATACCATAAAGTTGAATTTGATGGAGCTTTCCCAGTGAAATCCTGGTCGAAATCTTGAAGAGAGCGCCTGCAAAGTCAGTGTGTCAAATCCGATGCGTCTCTAAGTCCTTGCTAAGCATAGTCGACTCCCCCTCTTTTGTCACGCTGGACTCGCATTTTCTACTTAATCCTGATTCTCATGCATCACCCGCTCCCCCTCAACTTATCCTGTGGTATGGCCGACCATTATATTTGTTAATTAGGGTTAATTAGAGTTAAGTAGTTACTAATTCTGTTATTAGCTTGCATGAGCTGTCCCTATGTGAGCTATAGTTAGTATACACGTGGCGCTCATCTGTGATCTCTCAGCTACTATATATAGTACTACTGTACCTAACTTCACAATCGAATGGAATAGATCAGTTTCTTCATTTCACATTTTCTCTCTAGCTTTGCTTTTCTTCTGTTGCTTTCACTCTACAGCAGACCTACCGAGCTTGCATTCCCTTCATTACGACCATTCCAATGCCCAAGGTGCTCAACTTAATGCAAGAGATATTTTGCACTCATCCAATCCCGTCGAGTACAGTCTATATTTTGTTTTCTGCAACTTGTTTTGCATCAGACGCGATCCTGCACTCAGCTTCTTGATCAATCCTTTTCAGGGAGAAGTTCTAAGGCTCCCACCCAGTCAGCAAGTTTGTGGTCCATATTCCAAAGTGCAGTTTGTTTGGACTGGTATGGGATTTGATAGTATAACCAACACCTACAAGATTCTTCGTGTTACACAGATCGGCATTTCTACAACATTTGTATCCCAAGTGCTTATACTCGGCACAAGCGAATGGCGGCAGGTACCCTCAACTCCACCTGTTCAGGGTTTATTAGATTGCTCCAGGCATATATGTGCAAATGGAGATATGCATTGGTTTTTTTTTGATACAGGAACAACCCGTATACTTTCTTTTGACTTCAAGAAAGAAGAGTTCTTTTGGACTCCCAATCCCTACATATTCCCATATCCGACCTGGAAATTACACTTGATTAATTTTAGAGGATCTATGGCCATCGTGGATGCTTCATCAGGTATGAATATTGAGATATGGGTGATGAAAGATTACAATAAAAAACAGTGGATTCTCGATTATTCCATCAATATCCACATGCTTGAATTAGATCCTGAATTTGATTTTATTTGGGCTGTTTGTTGTGAATGGGAGCATGGCATACTTTTCATAGATGAACCGGCCACAATAACATTGTTTTTGGATCTAAGACAACCTGTTGTCACCAGGAATCTTTTCAAACGTCCAAATAAGGAGTGTGATTTGGTGTCTGAGCGAATCATGAGTCTTAATGGGAGCTTGTTTTCCCTAAAAAATTATGCAAATTTGGTCGAAGCAGAAGAACCGGCTACTTATAGCAATTGGACTGAAGGAGAAGCAAGCGGGAATAATTTCTTCCACCTGAAAAAGTAGCACAGAGGCTTTAGTTTTTGAACCGCGGGCCAAATGATGACCCTAACCTGGCCTGGAGAGTCTCTTATTCTATATAGAAAACTTGGCCAGTGGCCCCGACGTATAATCTGGTGCTCTCTTTATGTCGTTTAGAAATCATCCCTAACTTTATCAGTAATTCTGAGCTGAATGCATATTCTTCATTAAAAACACAAACTTCTTTCTTTGTTGTAGCTCTCATTTGATGTTAATGGTTCCTGGTACATAAATAGGACAATTTTACAATACTTGATCGTCATAACTTTAGAAGGTATAACTTTAAACCTCGCCGCATGTCAAAAATCTGACAAACAAATTCTTTATCATGAATAAGTAAATAGCTTGGCCATATACATAATACATTACAGAGATTAAGAAGCTATGGTCCTATGAAATCCAAATGCTACTGAAGGCTTCTTCAAGTGCCCTCTTCCTGCTTATCATTGGACTCCACCCTCCTGCCCTTGGACCTCTCTCTGCTCGCAGCTGCATCATTTCTTCATCATCATATCCATGCATATCATGCACCCCTCCGAGTGGCAGTGGTTGCGGGCCTCCCATGCCCACTGGTCGTGGTTGTCCAGAAATTGTAGGTGCAAATTGCCCCTGCATACCAGTACCAAATCCTGCTTGAAAGCCTTGGTTCAGTGCCTATCAATGAACACAAAAAATCAGTTTAGAAAACTCCGATGTCCAGGAACAAACTGGTACAATTAATAATAATAACAGTCATAAAGAGATGTCCATTGGAACTAGATT
>LYNE01003009.1:548-13148 GCA_001662545.1 Rosa x damascena
ATATATTTTTTTTTTTGAATTCCTTCAGATCTAAGGAAGAACATGCAGCTGGTGTTGAAGAAGTGTGAGCCCATTTTTGAATTACTCGGAAAATGGAGCGAGCCAAGGAGAAGGACGGCGAGGAATTTGATGAGGAATCGGAGGAGTCTGATGATGATGAGGTGGCGGAAAATGAAGAAGAAGAAGATGAAGATGAGGAGGAGGAGGAGGAGGAAGAAGAAAATGTAGAAGAAGAAGAAGAAGGTGGAGGCAAGAACGAAATCGAGGATGGTTTCTTTAATAGAAAGGCTACGGAAGCAGAGGAATATGGGAATGACAAGGAGGATGAAGAGGATGAAGAAGAAGATGGTGAAGATGAGGAGGAAGAGGATGATGCCCAGGAGGTGAGGCTGGTCTTTTATTTACTTGGTTTTGGTTTAAGAATTTTGCTGATTTTTGAATCTTTAATTTTAGGGTTTTTGCTCATTCGAATTCCTTTTGCCTGTTTAGCTCATGAATGTAGGGGAAGGTGAGGACGACGGGGATGGCATGGATGCAAGGTACTGCATTCATTCAGTTACTTGGGTTTTGCAATTAGTGATTGATTATAAATACATTGTTCATATTCCGGGAGCGATGTAGTTGGTTAAGATTCATATTCCAGATTTGTTGCCTCCTCTGACCTAATATCAGCTCTTGAATTTTGATATTGTCTTCATCAAGGTTTTGGATTCTGTGTTTCTTTGTTGCTATATATTCAATGCAGAAACTGGAATCTCTCTCTCTCTCTCTCTCTCTCTTTGGACTAAGGATTATTTAATATCCTTTTTAAAAATTTACAAACCATTTAGCAGATTTCATGCTGGATCTGCGTTTGCTGCTCTATAGTGATACAAGATATCCTGATTTATGCTCTTCCTGATTTGCATTGCTCGTTTTCATTATACATTGGTTTGTTGATGTGGTTGTGATTGAGATCTTCCTTTAAAGCACAATTGCCTTACTATATCCTTATACTGGAACAGTGCCTCCTTGATTCACCTATATTTTGCTGTAATCCTAAGAAAGAGGTAGCATGAATTTGAGAGTGCTTGTATGATGCAATGTTTTGACATTATTTTACTGCTTGGTCAATCAGAATCCATTGAAACTATTTAGCAGAGATGCCGTTTATTGGAACCCGCTATATGTATAGGCGTCAAGGAATGTGCTGTCGGCTTCTAAGTGCGATTGAATCTGTAATGTTCATCTCAAATCTATTTCATCTTGCTTGTCTTTACATGTGCTTTAACCTATGACTTAACTTCCAACTTTCTTTCTTTTTATTTCGGGAGTTGAAAACGTTTTTGCAAGTTGCTGCCTCTTGATTTCACGGATCAAAATATGGTTAAGATTTTCTGGTTTCATTTCATTATGTCTACTCCTCAGTATCTGAAATTATATTTTTCCCTTTTTTTCATTTGAGAACTTGTCATACTATAAAGTGTTCAATCAATATTGTTCAATCAATAAAAGATTGATATCTTTCTGCTAGACATAAGATACATTTAAGATATCTTTCTGATATCTCGTATAATCAGTTTAAGGAAAAACAACAGTACAGGAATAAAACTATATAATTATGCTACATTTACTTGTTCAAGATAGAGTATTAAAGTTGCATAACATTTGGTTCCTTTATTTTGGATTCTGGTGCTTTGCGTACTTGGTGTACAAGCAGGTGTACCGTAACCGTAATGATGAGTCGTGGCCATTGGGCCTGTGACTCCAACTGTGGACGAGTGCTAGCAGAATCTCATATCATATAGGTACATTTAGAACTTATAGATAGAGGAACACGAGTCTCTCTATCTATTGTCAATTAATTTTGAATGAAAATAAAGTTGTAATGTTTACACATACGTCATCATTCATCACCATTGTGCACTACCATTCATATTCTGTGCTGTAAATAGGATGACAGATGAGATTGTGGTAGGAGCAAAACAACCTTCAATAATACCAAACTATAATAGAAGCTAGCTAAATATCTACCAAGACATCGAATCATGGAGCTTATATCAGGCAGATAACATTTAGCATATAAATGCAAATTTATTTGATTTAGAGCACATTTCTGGTTATTCGCGGATGGTATTAGGCAATGAGCAAGTTCCGTGACTTGGTCTTCAATGTAAGTAAACAATTATTGTGGGAGATATATATTCTTCAAACTAGGCAGACCTGTACTATTATCTTCTTGTCTTTGTAACTGGGACAAAACCTTTTTATTTTTCTTGTAATTAAATTATATTGTTCAATGACTTCAATCAATAAAAGATTGATATCTTTCTGCTAGACATCAGACAGCATTGCTATACATTTCTCTATTCCTAATTGTATTGGTATTATTCCTCATATACTATCACTTGAAAGTTGGGAATGGAACTGAGCTGCGAGTAAATATTCAGATTACAGAACACTTGGAGATGCTCACTTGCAAACACAAATTACATATATGTAGTTGCTCACTTTAAGTTTTATAATCTGGCATTTGAACAACTTATCTAAGCATTTGAATTGGAAGACTAATGTATGCATTTTGTAAATGTTTCAATGTCTGTGTATAGCTAATCAGCTGAAACCATTGTGTTGATGACCGAACATAATAGGGAGATCAGATTTTAGATCACCAAGCAACTTGCAGCACACGGACAACTCTTTTAAAGAATAGTGTAGTGCCTTAAAGTTACGGGAGGAACAATATAGAGAGCTAGAGGCTCTGGAAACAATTTTGGAGGCAGGAAACTCTCTTATATTTTGCATTATTGTTTGATACACTATACTGATTAATGTGATATATGATGTTTCTCATTTTGATCAAGAATCAATTTACTTCAGTTATATCTTTCATTATTGTAAATTGTTAGCAACAATAAATCCCGCGGCAAAGCGCGGGGTACCATTGCTAGTGTATACTAGGAATGTAAAGAACATCTTGCTATGAATGTAAAGTTTATTCATGTTCGATTGAGTTGTGGATTTGTTCACTTAATTGTAAATATTTGAAGTGTATTTATTGTACATAAATCAAAACTATTATTATGTTTGGGTTGCAAATTAATTAGCAGAAATATTTTTTTAAATGCTGTCACTATTACACACAGAAATCAGTGAGAATTGGGGTATATGGATCTCACACAGAAATCTGTGTCAATAAGGTTATAGGTTTTGACATAGAAATCCGTGTGAAACACATTTGGCATAGAAATCTGTGTGAAATAGAGTTTATACATTTGCTACAGAAATCCATGTGAAATAAAGTTGTTCACACAGTCTGTGTTCCATTACGGTAATTTATATTTATGGAAAGATAGTGGGGCCCACGTCTGATATTCACACGGACAACATAATCCGTGTGAGATGAGCATTACCCCCCTCCAAACCACACGGTAACTCAATCTGTGCGTGTACCGTGGGTAAAAGCTATCACACACTGAAATCCGTGTGAGAAAGTCTTATTACCCACAGATTAAAATCTGTGGATAATTATTGTTTTGCTAGTAGTGAACAAAACTCATGTTGTCTGCGCTTCTATTCACACAACATATATAACAAAATCAATGTTGGTTGAGATTCATTTCACTCATCATATATAACAATAAACTATTGAATGAGGTTCATAAAGTACAACTGAAAACAATAAAATGTGTCGTCTGAGTGTTCAGTGAGATGACATATTTCATTTTGGAACTGTTATTATTAATGCATCTCACACAACTGAGAAATGACGCAATGTTGTTGGAGATTCATTTCAGACAACAGAGGTATCTCAATAGTGTGGTCTGAGATTCAATATGCACAACATAGTTTTCTTAAAAATGTTGGGGTAAAATAATGTTTCTCAACGATCATTAAACGAACTGTTGTCTGAATGTCTAACAGACAATAGTTTATCCAAATCAAAATAGTTTGGTAATTTTCAGACGACAGGTATGAGCTTATATATGTCATCTGAGTGTAACACAGACAATAGTTTTGAACTATTGTTTGAACGAAATCAATCAAACCACAGGCTACTAGACAACAACACATTTTTCACTTAGACGACAGTAGAGGAACTGTCGTTTGATTAACTTTGTGGTGTAGTGAATGTACCCATTTTTCTGTGTGTACCATCTTCATCTAACTTTATGTGGCAACATATGTAACAAAATATTGCTCAACTTATATAGTAGAGGATTTCATTAAATAACATGGTTGTGTGTTGGTGACGAAAAATTCCGTAAATTTTTTTGATTCACCAATAAATGCAGACTAGAGCGGGAGCTGGCCAGAAATGATCGAGAAGCTTATATTACTAGTTGATCTGGTGACGACGAGCTGGAGGCTTCTCTTCGTCTTTGACCTGATGATGATGATGCGGAGACTTCCCTTTGTCCTTAACCTTGACATCGACGAGGCGGAGGGTTCCCTTCGTTCCTGACCTTGACATTGACGAGGCGATGATTTATCTTTGTCCTTGACCTGACGAGGAGGAGGAGGCAGAAGCTTCACTTTTTCACTGATTTAGGGAGGAGGGGGGTACCTGCAGAAAAGCCTCTGATGCCTAAATCAATAAATTTGTTAGTTGAGTCCAGTCAAATGAGTCGGAATTAGGTATCGTACCGGCTCGTCATGCCCCATTTTTATAGGTGTGAGGCGACTTGGATCATAAGTTGTGATTTATTAGCATCTTTGTAACTGTAATTACTATCGAAGTTTATGGCCATCATCATTGTCGTACTTGATGGCTATCATCATTGTTGTGTTTCATTGACGTCGATCATTGTTGCATTTACGATTGCAATTATCACTGTATTTGTGGTTGTGATCATTTTGATATTCATGGCAGGGTTAATTGTCATGATTGCAGGTTAAACTTGTTGACCACCCTCACAATGCCCCCAAATTTTCTCTTTGGACACTTGTCTTAAGATAAAATTTCTAAAATTTGGCCTCGACCTAAGCCCAACTCAGAGATTCCCTCTTTTTTGACGCCATACGATCTCCTTCTCCTACTAGCCTCGATACGGTTGTCACCTCAAACCTAAACAAGGTTGTCACCTCGACGAGCTTGAGAGTTCGGCACGATCGCCTTCTCAAGCATTTTCCTTTAAAAGTCTACGCCTCCTCGAGAGTTCGCCTTCTCGAAAGTTTACTTCCCATAAAGTGCTTTCCTCCTCGAGAGCTTTTTCTTCTTAAGTCTTCGTCTCTTCAAGAGTTCACGTCTTCCAGAGTTTTTCTTCTTGAGCCGTCATCTTCAATCTCTTCGAGAATTTTTCTCTTGAGCCGTCATCTCTTCAAGAATTCGTTCCCTCAAGAATTCACCTCTTTGAGAATTTTCTTCTTGACCATTCGTCTCTTTAAGAATTCATCTCCTCGAGAGCCCTTTTATTCCCCATCTTGCCCCTTTGTTTTTCTTTGTTGTGCACTCATAAGCACAGGAAGAAAAACAATTCGTTGCCTATATATCACTGCCGCCATTACAAAGGACCGATGCTTACAAAAAGTTCAAATAATAATTATAAATACTAGTATATTCAAAGCACAGAGTTCGAAAGCAAATTGTATACGATGAATTCATGGGTTGCTTCTTAAGGTGAAGTGTTGGTCTCTACATGGGACACAAAATTGCCCCATTTCTACTTCTAAAGGTGAAGAGTTAGTCTCTACAGCTCCAAGAAAGGATCGTAAGCACCATTAGATCCCAGTATGGAGGCCCTTCACGTGATACTCTCACTTACTCAAAACTATATACTAAACGCTTGGATAGCCTAAGAATGTCAGTGGGGTACCAGCCACCAAAGTTCCAACAATTTGAGTGAAAAGGCAACCCGAAGCAACACATTGCACACTTTGTTGAGACTTGTAACAATGCCGGTACAGAGGGTGATCAGTTGGTCAAACAATTTGTTCAATCTCTAAAAGGGAATGCATTCGAATGGTATACTGACTTGGAGCTTGAGTCAATTGACAGCTGGGACCAAATGGAACGAGAGTTCCTAAATCGCTTCTATAGTACCAGGCGTACAATAAGCATGATGGAACTCACGAATACGAAGCAATGGAAGGACGAACCAGCAGTTGACTATATTAACAGATGGCGATCACTCAGTTTGGACTGTAAAGATCGATTGTCAGAAGTGTCAGTAGTAGAGATGTGTATCCAAGGTATGCACTGGAATCTACTATACATTTTGCAGGGGATAGGCCTCGTACGTTTGAAGAATTGGCTACCCGTGCGCATGACATGGAGCTGATCATAGCCAGTCATAAAGAGAAAAATGAGTTCACTGTTGACCAGTGTAGAGAACAAGTCCTCGGAAGTAAAGCAGATAAAGTCCTCGGAGTCCTCATGCCACCATGATGGCGTTGCTCGGGGATCTCTCATGGGAGTCATAGCCTCATAGGAGTTCTCATGCCACGCATGTATTGGCGTTGCTCGGGAATCTCTTCTGGGAGTCATCATGTAAGGGGTTGCTCAATCTCTCGATCACGTGAGTCCCTCATGTACAGCATTGGGGTCTCACAAAACCAGAACGATATGGTGTTTGTAATGGCATGCAGCAGCCACATTATCAAGGTCTGAAATACAATGCAGACGATCAACAACAACAATTTTCAACCCTTACATTTAATCCGTTAACCTCCACAATACACCCCTTGCAGCCCTTATAGGGACCTACTGTTTGGCTCCAAAACCAGTTGGTGTGCAAACTGTTTCTTTTGAGCGAGTGATTGCGCAGGCGTGCCAGCACCGTGGGGTGCAGTCGTCGGGGTAGTCCCTTGACCTGACTTCTTCTTCAAGCGCTGTGGACGAGAAGAGCACCAACCTCGCCACATGATTCTTCTCTAGCCTTTCGGAAAAGGACTTTTGCCTTACGGATAAGGACTTCGAGTGTGATCTCTTCGGTCACCAAATCGATACTCAACGTTGTAGGTTGAGAAGAGCAATCACTGGGAAGTTCTGAGAAAGCACGGGGTTTGCTAAAGCGTATCTTTAGCTTCGCTGGGTTCCGAGGGCGTTACCCTTGCTTTGCTGGTAGTATTTGTGTGGCAGTAGCACTAACAGTCGGCTCTGAGAGACTAGGACTGAGAGTACGGTCGCCGGGTTTCAACGAGGTTGAAGGTTTGCTCTGGGGAGGCTTTGTAATCGCTGGGATTGATTAATTCGAGAGAGTTTTTTAACTTTGCCGCTTAACCCTGTATTTATACCCTAGGGTTTCGACTGCTCCTTGCCTTAGAAGGATTATAGATTGAAGTTTCCTATTCGATCTCTGCTACTCGACTCCAATAAGGTTTCGTTCTCCTTATGGACTACGGAATGGGCGAAGCTATACCCCAAACCCGAGTAGGCTTATTTTTGGGCCGCAGGTATCGGCCTGCTGGCTCAAACCCACCAAAGGATCTTGCCAAAAATACTTTTGGGCTCAAACACCTACAGAAACGATCGCGGAGTGTGCTAGTTCTATTGATCAGGATCTGAACCTAGGGCTCCTTAGTGAGTATGACCACAAGAAAGAACATTATGAAGCATCTAGCTCCTTAATTTATTCGTATGTCTCATCCAATCCAAAATCAATTTTGTCATGTTTCTCACACACACACACGCATATATAATAATCGATCTTAATTTCATCACTGAATTTAGCTATGGAACTGCAAAGAGGTACCAAGGCAGAAGAACCCGAAGCTGTTGGAAACCCTTTGATTCAACCTGTAGTCAAAAGAGAACACATTTTCTGTCGATACTGTTTTAGCGCTGGAGATCATAAAACTTTAGTTTGCCCGAAGAAACATTACATATGTACAGACTGTGGTACCCTCAGTGGCGGAACCAGGATGCAAAAGTGGGGGCTAATCTAAGGTTGCTTATAAGATTTTTTTTTTTTTTTGGGTCAATAATGTTTCTAAAAATTTTAAGACACTAAGAATTAAATAAGGAATTTACAAAAATTATATAAAGAAACACTTATAGAAAATTTACAAAACAATGAAAGAAAATAGTAACCAAGAAGATGGAAGGGAGAAAAAATTAGAGGAAAGAACAATAGAAACAAGAGAAGAAAATATTGTAAGCAAAGAAGAAATAGAGAAGAAAATGGGTGAGAGAAAAAAAAAACAGAAAAAGAGGCAGAAAACACAAAAAATTGGAAAAGTGGGGAATCGAACTGGTTATAGAAAGGTTAAATATCCAACAACTTAGCCAACTGAACCAACTGCAGCTTCATGCAAAGGGAACCACATATACTATATAAAACATATGACTAAATTTGGGTTGGGCTATAGCCCAAACAGCCTCTAACGTGGTTCCGCCACTGTACCCTATTTCCCTGCGAGAAGAAGGACGTCCATGGCGAAGAACATAAAGTATTAAATTATTGCCATGGTTGTAAAAAATGGGGCCACTTGTTAGAAATGTGCCCCGACCTTGATGATTTGGATGTAAACTATGACCCTCTAGACTGGCCGTGAGATGATACGTTTCCGGCGATTCATGGAGCCTTAATTTCTGATACATATTCAGTCCTTGAATGTTTTGAATTTTACTGTTAGAACATACTACGTTTCCAAACTATTAATTCTGATCAACTGTAGTTTTCTTCATTTTCAAATCTGCAATTAATTTGTGTTTTTCTTTTTCGTCTTGAATGCAAATGAAGAGTCCTCAAGCCCTTTGCAGTTTCATGGCGTGAAGGAATGGGTTTAATTAAGCGGCAAACAAACATACGATGGGCATTCTCTAAGAACTATTATTACTTTTGAGTTTTCAGATGCCAAATGAAAGGCTTTAAGGCTCTACAAGCATACAATACTATCACCACCATAGCTCCTCCGATCCCCTACGTCATAACGCTATGGAAGATTATTTCCAAGACAATTTTAAACGTTCTGGCAGCCAAACGAAGCCTGTTTATTTTGGATGGATCTCATAGAACTTGATGCAACGCATCTGTATCATGAAGCATGCTAGTACTAGGCTTTGCTCATGTTTGCTGCCTGATTTGCGTCCTACTCCTGACCCTCGATTAGGAAATTTACGACTATATCCTACTATGGAGTACAAAAGGATGTATGCTATTATGAGAAATGCTAGCTCCACTTGGTTTTTGATCTTTCAAATTTAAAAAATCGGCTTGATAAAATTCAAGTTCATACTTTACTAGCTATATCAATTTCAGATCGGACATAACTCTTGATTGGCAAGAAAATATAAATGTTAATGACATTGTGTGTTCCTCTTAAAAAAGACATGTTTGTGTTTGAACACACAGTGCGTCATGACTAAAATAAGCTCTTTTTTTTTTTGTTAGAATACTATAAGGAGAGTGAAATTCACATTCTCCATTTTACAATCTACATTCCATGTTTCCGTTTTTAGTATATTAAGTTTTGTCTTTTTGTTGTGTAGATTGTAAAACATGTGATGTTAAAATATTAAAAAAATAAAACATGGAGTGTGGATTTCATTATCAAATGAGCTGAATGACATATAGAAGTATAGAACACAATAATCCTTTAGATAGAAACAAGAAATGAATTACTTTACGATATAGAAAAGATGAAAGGGAAATAGAACAAGTAAACATGTTTCTATCAATTATTCTACCCTACCGCTCTACCAATCGATCGAAAACAGAAGTAACTCAAGCAAACTTAGGACCCTTGAGGGCAGCTCCTTTATGATCCTTGTTCTTCTGTTTGGCAAATTCTTGTCCTTCTTCGCTTTGTTTCCATCCTAGCTCTTATTCATCCTTTCGTCATCATCGATATCCTTCACTTCGTTTCTCAACGTGCGTAAAATTTTGATATTGAGACGACAGATTTCGTTGGCAACAAGGTTACTGTAGGCATTGGGTGAGACTAGGCTGTCTACATTGCCGACATAAGCAAGATAATATGTTCTAATTCAGTTGCAAAATACCTTACCGACTTTTTGTATGGATTATAGGAATCCGGTTTCCCACGTACATTCAATAAAATTTCCCCATTTTCGACCAACCATGTCATTGGTTTTTACCTGAAAATAAAAATTCTGCCCAACATACATGGGAATTTAACCGTTTTCGTTCAAGATTATGGCACCCCATATTCCTTCATCACCCAAATATCATAACCTCTACCATCGTCTTCGCCAGTAAGCAAGTATATGCACCCTCTTGAAGCCCCCACTTCTTGCAATTCAGAAGTCCCAAATTAGGTAGTGGCACATGCATCGCCTCGATCCCCTGACCACGATCTACTAGGGTTTTAGAAAATTTAGTGATTTGGATGTTACCATTGTCAATTAGTGGAGTGTACTTATTCAAAAACAATATCACCTTTAATTAATTAATTTATTTATTTTTTAACTATCTATACTATTATTAAGAGAAGAGGGTTTGTTAGCCAAAATCTAAAATTTTGACATAATTGACCCTAGAATATTAATAAACTTTGAGAATTAATTAAATCACAAGGATAATTAAGACATTTACAAAATGTATTTTTCTTTAAAAAATTTGAAAAAAATTATCCACAACCCACTTTTCTCTCTCCCACTTTCTTTTCTATGCAATAACAAACTTTTTTCTTCTTCTTTTTTCTGAAAAAAAAAAAATTAATAGCTTGCACATGCAGAGCATGTGTGGAAAAATGCAAGTGTTTATTAATAGAACAATTTCTGAGACTTGTAATTAACTAATCGCAAGCAAACAAATAAGGGCGGTGCATATGCTTCACTATTCTACATGTCGAGCAAGGTAACAAAAATATATAAAAGATGGATAGGGATAGAGCTTATCTTGTAATGAAAAACAAAGGAATATGTCCCCAAATTCTAAACTCATGTATGCAAACTTGTTGCATTAAGTGTCCGATTCATTGTAGGCTTGTTCTACAAATCACAATTTCATCAAATATAAAACAAAACAACCGTGAATGTCGAAAGTCTAACCGATGGTTACACTTATGTGACACAATGACGGTGGCAATTTGGGCAATTCATCAATGTTTTATTGGGCCGGGCTTTTGTGTTTCTCGGCCTGAAACAAGATGCTTTGTAGTACACCTATAATGAAATGGGTTTAGATCATGTTATGGGCCAGCAAGTGGCCCTATATCGAAAGCTCTATGCTCAAGAAAAATATCAGATTCAAATTTTAGCTTTGATCTTTGGAGCGGAAAATAAAAATATTCGAGTTTTTGGTTTTCTTAAAAACTGAGTTGATGTTGAATGTGCATGCATGAATGGGGATTTAATCATTAATCACTACATTGAGTTTCTGACTGTTTACTTTGCTAGCTTAAACTGCACGCATGCTAGCAACGGCAGCTATTTAGCTTCTTGTGGTTATATTACAAGCTACAGTACTGTTGTAAAGAAGGGTAAAGCAAACATTTGTCCTCCTACTATTGAGGGAAAAATATTGCACACAGTGAGCGAAAATGTCACCAAACATAATTTCACTCATATTCATTTAGTGAATAGAGTTTTTATTATTTCGGGTTGGACCCATTCAAGACAGAATGTGTCTCTTAATTACAATATCTTGTTATAGGGAAACACCATTTGATTCCATTTATGAATAAACTAATTGTGGATGTGTGTTTGTTTGTTTGTTTTTGCGGCTGCACCCGGATATTTAAATGGGTTGGCTACGTACACTTGGAGAGGGATTAAGCCACTCGTAGTTCAAGAATTCCAATGGGTGAATGACCCATTGCAAGGTATTGCTTTTTGGAATAGGAATAGTGTTTGGACGAATCTGCTGTACGTAAGTGAACCAGGGATTCGTTTGTTTGGAAAGGCTGTGATATTTCCTGGTGTTTGGCGGAATTTGACTGATGAGGTCAGGCATTCGGATTGGATGAACCAGGGATTTAGAGATTTTGTTTGGACTTGCAGTTGCATCTAGTGGGCTGCTAGATTGCCTACATACCCTGGAGGAGGGATCAAACCGTTGTAGTTCTTGAGAATTGGTATTTCTGGTGTTGGAAGAATTTGACTGGAGTCAGTGATTCAATTTAGGACTGGTTGAATTTGACTGGTGGAGTCAGGGATTCTGTTTGGATTTGTGTGTAAATTTGACTGGTGGAGTCAGGGATTCGATTTGAAATTGTGGTTGCATCTAGTGGGTCGCTAGATTGCCTACATACCTTGTAAAGGGATCAAACCATTGTAGTTCGGAAGAGTTTGTATTTATGATTTTGTACCAACTTTTGTGTTCGACAGATGTATAAACATTTTTGAACCCGTCAAATGTATTTCTTTTGGACACCTAATTTGATAGAGAGTCCACTAATTTGATTTGGGCACCCGCTGTGCCAAGCTTTGCAGTTGGGCCCTGAGACTTGTGATGGGCTTTGCACTACTTCATTTGGCTCTGAAGTTGTCCGCGAGTAATTTGGTGAGGCCCTCGAAACTTGCATTGAAGATGTCTTACTTGACGATGGATATTTGATTTAGACCCCATCGAGATGAATAATTGAATCTGTGCTCAGAGTTCGAAGTGGACCAGATCTTCGATGCAGGGACTTTGATGTGAGACCGGGATGTAGAGGCTTGATCGATCAGAATAGCTTAATCTGGTCTTTGTACAAATATATCCCCCATTTGCA